>JANAVB010031220.1:1278604-1293604 GCA_029216955.1 Iris pallida
GTCACAGTCAACTAAAACACCAAAATCAATTATACTAAAAACTCTAAAAATCACATTAATTCCAATAAATCTAAATAATACATAATAATTCCAATAATTCTCAAAATTTTAAAAATGACCAAATGACCAAAATACCCTCAAGCTAGAAAAGTGGTAGTGACAAATAATATATATATCACAGATATGTAACTAAAAAGTAGAGAGTAGAGAGCAAACGCAAACACAAGGATGTATGCTGGTTTCCCTCTTGTGAGGACTAGTCCAGTTGGAAGAACTTTAGCTTCCAGTTGAATCCACTATAGAAAATCACCAAAAGTTTCATCCAAAGTTTTTACAACTTCTACAGACGCGAGCTTTGATACGAAGAACTCGACCAACTTCAATTATGAAGAGTCTATCTTCAATCAAGCCTCTGATTACAATCACTCTGAAACTTCTGGACCGTACCGTACTGGAAAATCGACTAGAGGATTGTAACTGGCTTAGGATTTGAAAATGAATAGCTCAGAACACTTTGAAAGAAGTAGAAGGCTTATAGAGAAGAGATATGAAAGTGAATTGGTATGTTGAAAAGCAACGTTCACTAACCGAACTCTGGCCGAATTCTGGCAGAATTTGTACCGAGTTCTGTTGGAGTTCTGTCAGGATTTTTGCAAATTAGTTTTTGGGCTTTTTGAAAACTCAAACTATTAGGAAGTAGTTTGGGCTTTTGTAAGTGGGCTTGTTTTCAAAATGAAAAGGTATTTTGAAAACATTTCTTGGATAGCCTATTTGCTATTACGATGCAGTGTACATCGTATTCCTAGACTCAATAAATATGAAAAATATATTGATAAAATAGGAAAACTAAGAGCCCTTTGATGATGCCTTTCTTCAAATATTTGAGCAGACTTGAAGACGTTTTTTTCACTTTACGGCGGTCGTCCAAAGATAAACAGCTCTGGAAATTTGAATACCTTGAGAAGATACGGAACCCCCGATACGAGGCACCGGATAGGTCGTTAGGCGGTTCAGAGAAATCTTCTTGTATGACGCCGTCTTTGGCCCATCAATAATTCTTCATTACATATGTCCTGGTTTGATCATGTTTGATCATGCTTACAGCATGTCTACAAATACATGTTAGAAGAACAAAGCAGTATGATGCATTATGATACAAACACAGCAATATGTTATAGAATATTTAGGACAATGCTAAGTTTAAGCAGCAACATGATAGTGATTACATGAATATTAGTGATGTTATTATTGTAAACTTAATTGATTAGTCATATTCAAAAACATGATATAATTATTGGGCTAACATTATGGAGCTCAGGGATGTGAGTGAGAGGACAGAGCGGGGTCACAGATCTTAGAGCGTCGACAGAGCGCAACATGATGGATCTGCTGGCATCACAACTGTCCATGGACGAGAGGCTCACGTTGATACAGGATTTGATGGTTGATAGCAGTACGAGGCTGTTATCTACCATGCATTCCTACCACGAGCGACTAGCAGCGTTGGGGCGTTATTGTCCTCCAGGTGCGCCTTCATCGTCGTCGACTCCGCCGGCGTCACTACCTCCGACTCCACCGACATCACTACCTTGATTGGTGACGATTTCACGGGAGGAGCATGAGATGTTCCTATCCGTGAGGCGTGACGGTACCCCTCCTCCAGTTCCGCAGTAGTTCGAGTTAGGACAATTTTTTTAGTATTTGTTTATCTTGTTTTAGTATTGGTTGTGGATTATTTGTTTGTGTAGACTTTAATTATTGGTTGTGGATTCATGTGGATATTGGTTGTATACTTTAGATCAACGATTACCGACTTTAGATATTTTACTCTTTTAGACTTTTACTCTTGTTTGTGTAGATACATATGTATATTGTGATGTACCGGTGTTGAGTGTTCCATCGAAAGGGTCGACGAACCCAGGATAAAATGTGCTTCTGTATATTTATTGTTATTTATTAAACTGCAGGAAGAAAATATGAATCTGTGGACATTCTGTATTTTATTTTTTTTTTTTTTGCATTTTAGAGACGTTTAGTGACGCCTACCGACGTCTATCTGCGTCGCTAAACGTCAGTAAACGTCGCTAAATCACCAGCTATAGCGACATTTACCGACCCATTTTCCCTCTGCTACAGAGTCGGTAAACATCGATAAAAAGTAGCATACATCACTAAATTCACCGACGTTGACCGACATCAGAGAGACGTCGCCATTTTTTTGACGTGGTGTCGGTGAACGTCGGTGATTAGCGACGTTTATTTAGCGTCGGTAATGGCGACGATTATCGACGTTTTGCCTGTCAGCGACATGGCTTTTCGCGAACACAAGAAGACGTCGCTAAAAACGTCGGTAAATTCGATTAGCGACACTTTTTGTCATTTTAGCGACGTTTTCTAGCGTCGTAACATGACCTATTCTGATAGTGGATTTAATTCTTGTATTCTCTGCAAGAGGCAGTTTAAACAAACCAATTGGGGAGGACCCATGCTTCCTACGCCTCTGGTGAGTTCTAAATGTTGTTGTGCTTTGGGGGCGACGAGTAGACCGTGCTTCTGTAGACGACGGAACCTCTGTGCTTTCAGGCTACGAATGGACTTGGCTTCGAATGACGACGAGACTTCTGTGCGTAAAAAGTAACTTCTGAAGCTGTGTTTTGAGCTACTAGAGTCACTGTACTGTAGGCTACAAGTAGGCATGTGCTTCAGGTTGACGAGGTTACTGTGCTTTTAGAGCGATAGATTGACTTGTATTGGTTGCGATGGGAGTTCCCAAGTCTCTTGTAGAGAAGTGACTTAAGCTTCTGATTCGGAGCAGATGATTGCACCGTAGGAATGGAGATGTGTGCATATCACCATCATGTACCTCATGCGGACGCAAATAAGTAGTTGCGCCTCTGAACAGTGAAGGCGTTGGCTTCGAAGGGAAGGGAATGACACCCTTGCGCGTCTGAGATTGGCGCCGGCAGATAGCTGTGCCTCTGGAGTGCAGACACTGGCTTCTAGAGAAAAAAGGGGAGAGGGGCCTACCACCATCTTCTTTCTGCGGTTGGCGCAGGGAGGTGGATGCGCCTCTAGCTTGAAGGCTCTGGTTTCTTCAAAGTACCGAGTTACTGATATACTTATGAAAGGTTACACCCACAAGAATATCAGAACATGCTTCAGGGGAGGTCAATCCTCCAGCGTGTCTATCGAGAAGAAGAAAGGCTGCGCTTCGATGAAGACTGTATCCCTTGTAGATCCCTTTAGGCTTCTGTCAAATCTGTACTACATCCTTCGTAGAAGAACAGAATTAGTCCCTTATGTATAGTCCTGATGTGTCTGTACTAGACTTTGGTAGACATGATAATGAAGGGACTTCTCTTCATATCTTCTATTTTCTCTCTTTAGCACTGAGCCTGAGTCTTTTGCATCTTCTGTGCTTTGGCGAAGGGATGTCTTCAGCTGAGATTTTTCATGCTTCAACAGCTATACTTGACTGATATTGAGGAACCTAAGTACTTGCTTGGGATTTGTTGGAAGCTTGTTGGATGGAGCCTGCAGTTGATAGTACTAATATTGGGTGTACGGGAGTATGGTTCATAGCACCCTTTCAGAATCTTCGATCGTACATTTTATTTTCTGCCATCAAGATCTATTATATGACGAACACGATATCTCCTGGCTAGGATAGGGAGACTAGTTTCATCGTCGGGACTCAGCTAGAGACGTCTGAAGCCAAGCTCGCGAAAGCGTGGGCGTATTGCCTGCCAGAAGCTGTGGTTCTAATAGCAACCCATGTAGCACAAGCGGAGGGCTCGCAGGAGGAATCTAATATGACTCAGCTGAAGAAGAGAGCTTCAATGGACATGCGTCCTTCTGCGCCCAAGAGTCACAAGAAATTGTTAGCGATAAAGTCAGGGGCTACCATAGTTCTACACGCAAGGGGTCAACAGAACCCGCCCATATGATGGTTAGTGGGTCAATGTCAACTCTCAAGAATTTAGCCTGATCTCTCCCTTCTTATGTATATCCACTTGTTTTTATTTTACAAGTAGTGGCGAAGAAGAAATCTCAGACCTCGAAGCGAGGTTTGGGCAAACTTTTTGAGAAGGAAGTTGTCAGCTCTCCCGAAGAGCGTGTCCCTTCCATTGTGAAGTCTCTAAAGGAGGAAGACCCAGATGATACTATTCACGTGAAAGTCCCTGTGGCCTTTGACTATACTGAGAATGACTCCGTTGATGTGGTGCCATCCGCAAACGTCGGTCAATCCTTATTGACTATTCGGGGATATCATAAAGGACCTTTGCGGGCAGTGGGGCAATTGGCCGTGGGCTTAAGTGAGAAGATTTCTGTTGAGACCCAGGAGGAGGCGATGATGCCAGATCCTTTTGAGGAATAGGTTGATTGTGACTCGTCTTCCTCGAAAGATGTCTCAGATAATAATGTTGAGAATATAAAGGGGGACTCTACAATGGGCAGAGAGGAGCAGACTGGGGTGATGGCAGCTGAGCTCTCCCTAATCCTGATAGGGAGGAACCGATTTCACAATTGGATCCTATAGCTATTTGGGTGGTGGAAGTTGAGATGACTCCATTCTTGAGCCCTACTTCTGTCCCTGCAATAGAGATTGAGGTGGTGGAAACGATTTGGTTGAGAAGCCCTACTCCTGTTCCACCGAAAAGTGAGGTGGGAGCAACCATTCTGCCTCTCAGTGCCACACATGCTCTTTTATCAGGAGCTAGAGTGGAGGAGCCTGCCCCAACCACAGGTGCTATTTTTGAGACCATTGCGGTGGGCCTTGATGTTGGTGGACCCTCTGGGGTAGATCTCGATAAGGGCAAGGGCCGTATGGTGGAAGAATCTCCTTCTATCCAACCCACTTGGGGGATATTATGATGGGTCCTTCGAGAGACTCGACTATGATGGTTTTTTGCCTTAACGTTGTTGCCTGTCAGATGAAGATCGCAAAGGTTGAGACTCCTGGGTCGAAGTCCCCTCAAGGTGACCTGAATCCTGAATGCTCGGTGATCGGAGGTTCGACGAGCGGGGTGGCGACTGCTTTACTTTGCCAAGATATTGTGCCATCTACGAGTTCAGCCATCCTTTCTACTCACATAGGGATTCTGACGACTCCTCCTATGACACATCAAGTATAGGATGACGTAGACGAATACGTGAAGTACATTATTGACGTTGTGTACAAGATACTGAGGAGAAGGGTGTCCACTGTGTTGGAGAAAGGCGAACGCTTTGCAACAGCCAAGGAAATGGCAATCCCGTATATCGGGCTGATCTGATCTCACCAGGGTTATGACCATATGGCTGATATTGTGGAAGCTTTCATTGTGGAGCTTGATCGTCATCTTAGTGAGCTCCAGAACATCTAGCAGAATAATCTTTCTGCTTTGATAGAAGAGGAGCATGAAAAGTTAGCGGCTGAGACTGAGTCAGCCTACTTGGCCACCATGGCTGTCTGGAAATAGGAACTGGCCGATGTTGAGCCCAAAGACTAAGTGCTAACCTCTGCTATGGAAGAGAAGGCTGATCTACGGGCATCTCTAGATGTCCATCTAGCGGAAGTTGATGCTTAAATCTGTATGCTTCAGGAGGAGCGAACCCATCTCCTGGTAGACTATAAACAAGCACAGACTGCCTTATCACTCTTAAGGAGGAAGTGGTAAAGTTTACTGGCCATGTGGCCAACTTGTTCCTGTAACAGTATACTGAAAAGCAATGCTTTAAGTATAAGTGGGAGATTGTTAGGGTTATATACTAAAAGCATCACTTTTGTAGTAACCTTATTTCCTTAAATTTTGAATGAGAATCATATGGGCAAATGTTTGCATATTGTATTTGTTGCAAGTGTTAATGCAAATGTCTGATATTCTATATTGTAGATAATATATGTGGTGTCACACAGAAGATCATATTATCAGTTTCCTATGGAGTATATAAATAGTTCACAACCTAGATGGACTTGGACAATCTATTGGAAAGGTTGTAATGTAATCTGGTATTATTCTATCTTGACTATAGGTTTACACTAGTACACTTTGTGTATTGAA
The DNA here is from genome assembly GCA_029216955.1 of Iris pallida. Lineage (NCBI taxonomy): Eukaryota > Viridiplantae > Streptophyta > Magnoliopsida > Asparagales > Iridaceae > Iris > Iris pallida. The sequence continues at coordinate 1,284,649 of JANAVB010031220.1, forward strand.
CAGGACCACTTGAGGTTGTTCTCTTTGTACTGACTACATAAGAGAACAAACACCTCTGTTATTATGGATGCTTGTACTCTTAATCCGGATATAATAACGGACATGTATATGCAATGTGCATTACTTTGACTCATAAAAGAGTGAGATTCATTATGGATCAACAACCTCTATGAATTGGATAATAACATTGTATGTATGATGGGCTGTTGATTATAAATGGAATCCATGTCCCGATACATCGGGTTGATGATGTCCTCTTAAGGAGCTCATAAGGATTGTCATGTAAACCCTGCAGGTGGATTATATCCGACATGACAAATAAAGTTGAGCGGTACTACTTAAGGATAAAAGATGTCGAATCAATATAGTTGTGAGTAACTTAATTTGATCGACGGACATACGATATCTTAACATGGGGAGCCAAACGAGCATATAATAAAAGGAGCCCACAAACATAATTTGGGATTAGGGAGGTAGTGCAACAATAGCTCATTAGTGGACCAAGCTATTGTTAATGGGCCTGGATTGTGTGTTTGGACTGAACACGGGATATCCAGATCCGTTAGGAGGCCTAACCCTAATTTCTAATCATTAATCTGGCGGCCAGAGAATAGAGGATATATATAGGCTACGGCAGGGACCATGAGGAGAAATTAGGGTTAGGCCTCCTAACGGATCTGGATATCCCGTGTTCAGCCCGAACACACAATCCAGGCCCATTAACAATAGCTCGGTCCACTAATGAGCTATTATTGCACTACCTCCCTAATCCCAAATTATGTTTGTGGGCTCCTTTTATATATGCTCGTTTGGCTCCCTATGTTAAGATATCGTATGACCGTCGATCAAATTAAGTTACTGACAACTATATTGATTCGACATCTTTTATCCTTAAGTAGTACCGCTCAACTTTATTTGTCATGTCGGATATAATCCACCTGCAGGGTTTACATGACAATCCTTATGAGCTCCTTAAGAGGACATCATCAACCCGATGTATCGGAACATGGTATAATCAACAGCCCATCATATATACAATATTATTACCCAATTCATAGAGGTTGTTGATCAATAATGAATTGCACTCTTTTATGAGTCATAGTAATGCACATTACATATACATGTCCGTTATTATATCCGGATTAAGAGTACAAGCATCCATAATAACAGAGGTGTTTATTCTCTTATGTAGTCAGTACAAAGAGAACAACCTCAAGTGGTCCTGTTCAATACACACAAGTGTACTAGAGTAAACCTATAGTCAAGATAGACTAATACCAGATTACACTACAACCTTTCCAATAGATTGTCCAAGTCCATCTAGGTTGTGAACTATTTATATACTCCATAGGAAACTGATAATATGATCTTCTGTGTGACACCACACACCATATTATCTACAATATAGAATATCAGACATTTGCATTAACACTTGCAACAAATACAATATGCAAACATTTGCCCATATGATTCTCATTCAAAATTTAATGAAATAAGGTTACTACAAAAGTGATGCTTTTAGTATATAACCCTAACAGTTCCATCGGGGAACGAGTTGGATGTCAAGAGAGCGGTCGATATCGCCTTCGAGAATAAGGAAGCGATGCATCGTAAAGCTGAACGTCGGGTCTTGGCGACTGTCGAAACCAGGGCCGAAACTTTGAAGCTTCGTATTGACGAGCTATCTGTTGACCCTTGAAGTTGTTCTCCTTTTGTATTTTTTATTTGCCTTTGTCGTTTGAGTCGTACTTGTTTTCTTTTTTTGCAATGTAGCCCATTTTTTCTTCCTTTTGAGGAGAAATAAATAAACTTTTTGCTTGCTCATTTGTCATGAATGCATGGTTTTGTGGACTTAATCATCTTTGGTGCACCTTGGTTTTTTGTTACAGATGATAAGTTGAGAGAGGGAACCAACATGTTTACTCAGAGGTATGTGGACATGGTAAACATCGGGTTGGTGATAGAGTTTTCTTACTCAGAGGTGATATGAACGTAGTAAGAAGAGACACTGCTGGGATGCCAAAAACACTCAAAGGTGATATGATCGTGGATGTTCTATAGGCAGGGTGTAGCAACACGGGGGTTGTTAAATGGGGTGTTACTCAGAGGTAATATGGACGTGGTAAACACTGGATTTTGCTTCATCTTAATAAGAATGAAGATTGAGGTTTGTGAGGATGTAGGAAACAACTCAGAGGTGATATGGACATGGATGTTTTCTACCGGAGATTGATAAGAGAATGTCTCGAAATAACTGGGTTTCCGGACAAAGGGTATGAATTTGGTGGTAAAATTCATAATTTTTTCTTGTTGGGATATAGAAGTACATATTGAGGGATTTCAAAAATAGTACTTCTTTAGGAACTTGCTATTGATTGGCATCATGCATAAGTCTCCGTTAGGTTTTTTGAGTCGGTAGGCCCCGTTAGAGTACACCATCTCAATAACGAAAGGACATTTCTATTTGGGTTCGAACTTTTTTGGTTCGAACTTCTTTGGTGTCTTATGAGTCATCACCATTGGTCTTCTGACTGATAGGACAAGGTCACTTACTTGGAAAGTCCTTTGTTTGACCTTCTTGTTGAAAGCTTGTGAAATACGAGCCTGATAGAGCTCGATGTGCTATTAAGCCAAGAGGTATTTTTCGTCCAGCGCCTCCAACTCTTGTAACCGACAATGTTGATTGTCTTCCTCTGTTAGTTGGTTCGTAATGGCCACTCATAGTGAGGGGATATGGATTAGAAGTGGCATCAATGCTTCGCTCCCGCAGACCAGGAAGAATGATGTGTTGCCCGTCGGATTTTGTACCATTATGCGGTAAGCCCAAAGGCATTCGCCCAACTCCTCATTCCAGTCTTGTTTATTAGATGACACTACTTTTTGAGTAGTTTGACGATTATTTTATTGAAAGCTTCAGCCAATCCAATTGTTGCTGGATTGTAAGCAGTAGATGCCAAGTTCTGAATGTGATTCTTATCACAGAACCTATTGAATACATGACTTATGAATTGTGGACCGTTATCGTGGATGATCCTCCGGGGTACCCTGAAACGGTAGATAACGTAATATTTGATGAAGTTGATCACCTTGAGCTTTTCACCTTTGACAAAGGTACTGCTTTTGCCCATTTAGAGAAGTAATCGGTGACTGCTAAGATAAAGCAATATCCTGTAGATGATGGAGGGGTCATAGGTCCAACTATATCCATATCCCAAGCTTCAAATGGCCAGAAGGCGACCGTAGGGTGTAGAAACTCCGAGGTTCGATAGATGAAGTCAGCGTACAGCTGGCAGACATGACACTTTTTAGCGTACTCAATAGCCTCTGCCATCATAGTAGACAAGTAATAGCACATACATTGGAGTTGGTCCTGTAGCCCAATATTTTGGTAGCTGTGTTATAGTAGAATCAGAGAGAGCACGTTTTTGTAGACACGGCTTCCTTCGTATCATCTGGAAGGATCCCGTAGGCCGTAAAATATATAAATAGAATTGCCAGTCTCTTATGTCAATACCGTTGTCTGTAGGCATGGCATGGTTCAGACACATGCGTACAGGTTGTTTTTAGAACACACCAGATCCCAGCCAATCGTTGTAACAAAGTGTTGAGTTTCGAAAGGTGCCGCCAATGAGGCAGAAAGGCCAGACAGAGCATCCGCTCAAGCTTTTATAACCGAGGTACAAGCTCTATGAAGAAATCGGTGACGGTTGGAACGATATCCAAAGCTGCTTTATGATAAGGGAGCAAGTCCTCGTAGCGAACCTCGTATTGTCTCCGAATCTGGTTGAAAATGAGTTACGAATCGCCATAGGGCTCGAGGTATTCTACCCCTAGTTGTCTTGCTAACTAGTCCCATAATGAGGGTATTGTACTCTGCCACAATGTTGGAGAATGGATCTGTAAGGAATTAGGCACGCTGGATGACTAGCTTGTCTGTAGAGATCAAGACTACTCCTACTCCTGCGATGATCTGACCCTTAGGTCATGTTCTTGAAGCGCGGTCAAAGAACAACTGTCAAACAGAGTTTTTTTTGGCAACATTGGATTCCATTACTTCATCTGAAATATCATCATAGAGTTTGGATAACTCTGTGCACCTAAGTGTTGAACCCAGGATTCCTCTTTGAAGAATTCTAATATCTAGTCATCTTCTTTTTTTTCGAAAGATGCACGGACATCATATTAACTGACAATAGTTTTCTTAAGATTGGACCGTTGCTGGTATCAGAGTCCCAAGTTGAAGCTTCAGATGAGTGAGAGTGTATGACTTCTTCAGCTTCTGAACTCTCTAGGGTTGTTGGCGGCATGACATAGCCTACCCTCTGTCGATTGTGGTGATAATAATCCTGTGGTTTCCCTTTTAGAACCGGAGTCGTAAGGGAAGGCATCGCCCTTCGCCAAAGTTCAAGCCTTTTCTGTCTTTCAAGTTATAACCCATCTTCTTGCATTTTACCGATATCAAGTTCTGGTTCGACTGGTGAGAAGTATTGATGACGTTCGTCTTTACCGAAGATGATAGGTTTCTCGTCCAGGTCCCGGGGCGGAACTATATAACAGACCCCTCTGTACGGGACAACTCGATTATATGATTAACAGTCATTATTTGTGTTTGTAATGACTGTAAGGCATTATATAAAGTATACATGGCACTCCAATGTGGAAGACTAGAGTAATCCAAGGACAACCTTTTATTGATAAAATATGGGATCTTGTCCCGGGGGATTACATCATCAAGAGTAGGGGCATCAACATTAGCAGATATGTAATCTCCTAACTCCTCATCGGTGAGAACCGGAGTAGCCTTCGGAGATTCTGGGGCTTTAGGCCAAATTTTTGCCACCAGTGGACTTGACGTCTTGGCATACGGTGTTTCTAGAGAGTTCTTCGGGAGTCTGGCCTGTATTGGCTCCTGAGCCTGTACTGGAAGCGATGTCGGAGCCGTCCCCTACAACTTGACCATGAGAGGAGCCTACGATTGAGGAGGTTTCCCCTTGAAGCACACTTTCAAAGGTGCTTCAGTTGGCATCTCAGGGGCTGGTACCCTTTCGTGCAGTTTGGCCATAAAAGGAGCCGATACTTGGTGAGGTTTCCCCTTAAGTCGTACCCTCAGCAGTCCTTCGGTTGTTGTCTTAATTAGGGAGGCTGGTGCCTTCTCGCATACATTAACTACGAGAGGGGCAGACATTTGGGGAGGTTTCCCTTGAGTTGTACCTTCAGAGGGGCTTCAGTTGCCATTTCAGCATCAACCGCTGTTTCTACCTCTGCTTCATCATCAGTGTCGTTGGCATCATCATCCAAATGAATTAATTTGTGGAGGTCAAAGTCGATAAAAAATGCTTCAATCCCTCAAAAGGGGTCAACATCAGCAAACTCTGTACTGACTATGTCATTGGTAGACACGTATTTTATATATTGGTGGAGAGTAGACGACACCACCATGTACTCATGTATCCATGGACTTCCTAATATAATGTTGTAGTTGATATCCGCGTCAATGACATAACAAGTCACTTCCATCTGAAGATTGTCGATATGATACTTCAGTCGAATTTTACCCAGAGGCTTGCTTTTTGCCATCGTTAAAGCCGCTGATTATAGTATTGGATGCTGTCAGGCGATGCATCAGGATTCCCAACATCTGGAGTAGAGTCTGAAGGATAATGATAAGGGAAGACCCAGTGTAGATCTGGATTCGATCCACCTTGATGGCAACAATATATCCCGTGTAATACAGTGGTCTATTATGCCGATTGTTCTTGAGTAGCATATCTTGTTGAGTGAATGTAACATTGGGGATGATTTTTTCCATACTATGGAAGACTTAGCATCCTTCAGTGCTTCACATAGAGCCTCTCGAGTATCTTTGGATAATCGAAGAAGCTCAAATAGTTATAGCCAAACCGGAGTACTGGCGAGCTGTGCTGGTATATCGAAGTTGTGGGGTTTAGTCAATCCCGAAGCACTGTCTTTTCATAGAGGCTTATCGAAATGAGCCTCCTTCTGCTTTAGTTTGTCGGCTATTAGAGGTTGGAATGAACCTTCCCTTTGGCTAGCCACCATGGTGACAGGAGGCATTACTTCGGCTAGAGCCTCCTCTTGTTGAGCGTTCTACTGTAAACGCGTCTGTACTGGAAGGGCTTCCTCTAGAGAGAAAGTGACCATTCGACAAGACATGGTCTTCTTGCCTTTAGTTTTGGAGGTAGGACATACTCCTGGTTGAGTCAATTCTGGAGCTAGATCTGGGTAAACCCACATAATCTCTCCCCAGGATGTCGTAAGTGGTACCAGCCCACTCACATCGTCACAAGTCGGTAGAAGGTTGATTACTTCTATTGTCGTCTTAGTGATGGGGACGACGCCATCTTAAGCTTCAGCTGATGGCAAGGTGCCGAACTGGAGAGACACCATATTCGTCGAGACTATCTTTTCCTTATAGTTAAGCAAGAGGACATGCGCATTGATCATGCGTTGTATGTAGCTCTTCAAGATATAACAGTCTCGAGTCGGGTAACCGACGAACCGATAGTAGTGACAATACCTCGGGTCGCCAACCCTGTCCACCTTGTCAGGGCGCTTGGGATCGGGCAATTTGATCTTGTCCCCTTCCTTCAGTATCTTGAAGAGATGCGAGGTGTCGTTATCATTAAAGAAGTAGACCTCCTTCTGCTTTGGCATGGCCGGTGGCTTCTGAGCAGGATCTGGCACACCTTTAGAGGTATGCATAGTCAATGCATGTTTTTACTTCGGCTCTTGCCCGTTAATATTATTATTGATGGCGCGCTTCTCCTTGTCATCGAACACAGGAAAGTTGACCCTAGAGTCGAGCATCATGGGCCTTGTTCTTGGCGACTTTGGTACCAATGATTAGTGCACTCCAGTCCGGGTACTGAGTGGAATTGAGCCAAAGATTAACTGTGGTGTCATATTTATGCGGCAGGACTCTATCAAAACATGTTCAGGTATACCAAAAGGTAACCTTAAACATGCTTGACGGAAACGTTAGATGTAACCTCAAACGGTCTCATTCTCCTTTTGGACAATTTCCATCAGAGAGGACATTGTCATGTCTTTTCCTCCGTCGTTGAATCAGGCTTGGAAAAGATGCTTCAAGTCTTCAAAGGAGGATATACAGTTGTCGGGAAGGCTGCAATACCAGTCGTCTACTACTCCCTTCAAGGCCCCTATGAATAGAATCGTGAGCAAGGCATCTTCTTTTGGCAGATATCCCATCATGGAATGGAAATAGGTATAGTATTGACAGGGAGAGTCTTTTCTGTCAAACGGTGTCAGTGATTGTGGTTTATACTTAGGAGGATAAACCATATTATTCCATTCAGGATGTTAGGGCTGCCGAATTCTAAGCTTTTGGCGTTCCTTCTGTTTGTCTATTGCCTCAAAGCGAGCATGCAAGTCTCTTACCAGCTCAAATAGTTCTTCAGTAGAGCTGGAAGCTGGTGAGCGAGGCAAAGCATGATGCTCAGTACCTGAAGGAGGTGATGTCTCAGGTAGGGCATGATGACCTGTTCCTGAAGATACCCGTTGAGGGGGTATACTTGATTCTCTGTTGGCCCCAGGATCGAGACTGGCAGATATATGAGCCCTTGTCGAAGGTTGAAAAGTCAAAGTAATCTGAATCTCGAATACCAATTGGTTCAAGAATTGCATGGTGGTGGAGAGGGTCCTAAGACCATCTTCCAAGTTGTCCATGCACCGTATGAGATCCGAAGCTGAAGCATCTACTTCTTCTTTGTCGCCACCCCCTGCCATGTATACAAACATGACATGGGTCGACGTGGAGGGATCGGTGGATTCCTCACTCTCAGCCTTATTTTTTACGAAAAGGTGGGCCTAGGAGCTTCTTCTTCTGATGTCACGAATTAGCTACCCCTAGCTACATCGGTGTCAGTTCCTTGATGGATACTCTCGTCCTCAAATAATGGGTTGTCATGGACAAGCGGCATCTGATCACTTCCTTCTTGCGCTATTGTCGGAGCCTTCATTAACCGAGTACTCTGGAATACACCGGTCGACGGGACTGTTGCTTTGCTTTCCTTTGGTCGGCCCTTCGATGAACCTGCCGAGGCCGAAAGGTTGGTGGTGGTTGCTTTTCTTCTGGGTGCATGAAAGTTCGAGACAACATGGCATAAGGCAACCAAAGGTTCTTCCTCATTCTTGATTGGTATCTTCTTTTCATGGCGACGTCAGACTAGTGCAGTAAGTTGCGGTCGTTGGAACACAGACTTCCTCGGTAATAGAGCTACTATTTTGCAATAACAATAATTGATGGTGACTGTAGCACAAGTATGCCCCACGGAGGGAGCATCGTGCATGGAGGTAATATCTTCCTATCTACATCTGTAAGTGATCACGTTACCTAGATCGTGTAAGGAGAGCTTCACATTCATAACCCTCTCAAGTGCATGGCAGGGCCAAATGTCAGGGTGGACATATGAGCATTGTGCCCCCTAATCCAGTTTCAGTACATAAGATACGCCCAAATCATTGGTGAAAGAGCGATACATATTTCAAGTCGAATCTATTTTATATGCACAGCTAACGTGGGCGCATGGGTTTAGAGCCGCAAGGTTTGCTCACCCAGCTTGGTTCCATGCACAAGTGATACGCCCAAGTGGAAAGGGTACTTCAAGTGTTGACTCATTGCTAGGGCCAAAACACCCGAGTCGACTCTTTACAGCTTTCTATTAGTTGCACGCATTACTTTCAGCGTGCATTGCTGGTTCCCTCTTGGCATAGCACATTTATGGCGTATGGCCCGTGCTGCCTTGGACTTCTTTGTACTAGCCCCCAACGGCATATAGTACTTAGAATCTAATTTTTTCTTGCCATAACAGCGATTAATTCTATCAAAGACAGAAGTCTTTCCTAGCACATCAGAGCTCATGCACGGAAGAGCGGTTGTGTCCGTGTTACATCGGCGCATCCTCTTTGATGGGAA
>JANAVB010031220.1:1298604-1351104 GCA_029216955.1 Iris pallida
CGTATACGAGGATTCCATATATTGGAGTATTCTTCGTATATGTGCAGCTGGCATGTCTACGTACTTGGTCCTACGTATTTTGGGACTGGGGCATCACATGTTTTTGTGGTGGCCCAAGCAGGTCAGAAATTATTGTTAGGTTACATGACTGTGCCCAACAAGCCTGCATATAGGAATATGAATAGTATCTCATCCAGAACAACTACCTCCTTTGACTTGCAAACCTTTCGAATTCTTTTTGATTTCTTGAATCGCCTTCTGTCTAACCTTCCTAACGTTATCCTATTTTTGTGCCAGCAATATGAATCTACGAAGTGGACGTTGAACCCACTTCACTCCCATTTTCCTCAAGGGCTAATATAGTTATTTATTTTACTTTATTATTTTATTATTTTAATATTATTTAAATTATTAATGTTAGTGTTTTTATATTATTACTTAAATAGGTATTTTTTGATATAGATATATATATGTTCAATAAATTTTTATTATAAAACTTTTAATATATTAAATAAATACGGATACGGAATATTTATTTTTAATTTTATAAATAATTTTAGAATTGTTTGGTATTTGTTTTATTTTATGATATATATATATATATATATATATATATATATATATATATATATATATATATATATACACACACACACACACACACACACACAAAAGATGGCTGTCCCGAGCTCCCCATCCTCCCTTTCTTCCTCCCCGGCAGCATGGAGCCTTTTTCGGCGCTCCTAGCCGCCCCCTGCTCGTCTCCTCTCCTCCATGCCTCGCCCCCCGCCGACGTATACGCCCTGCTTGCTTGTCGTCGCGGCAGCAGCCCAAGGCTGCCAGATCTTCGTGTCCCCCCGCGCTCGACGGCGTCCGCCGAGGCGCGCCCGGCCAGGCCATCGTCCACCCTCCTCCCGGCTTCTCGGCGCGCCGCCGCCTTACCCCCACGGGCCACCTTCTATTCCGGCCCCGTCCCCTGGGTGGACTGAGGCGCAGCTCTAGCTGGTGGAGCGTAGCCGCGCGGCCGCGGTCGCAGACTCCGTCGACGTCCATCACCCCCGCCCCGGCAGCAGTTCCGGCGCTCCAGCTGGCTGCGGGCCCGGCGGCCACCGATCGGTGCTCCGGCCCCTCCGTTTCCCTTTTGACTCTCCTCCGGTCTCCTCGGGGCTTGCGTCGGTTTTAAATCCTCTTTTGACCTCGGCAGTTGGGAAGCACGTGGCTCCCTCGGGAGCAGGCGAGCACGTGGCTCCCTCAGGTTTCAGCCCTTCCTTGGGAGCAGCGCTCGCTCCTAGCGTAGTCCATCCTGCGGATCGGGTCAATGAGCCGCATTGTTACTGCACCCCAGCTCATCTTTCAACAAGTTTGGAGGGTCACGTACCCCCACGGGCAGAGGCCCCACCTCTGTGATAGGTGCAGCCTCCCATTTGGGTTCGTGCGCGCAGTATTGTGCCTCCAGACGCAAGATCCTGGTTTGCGCCACCCAAGCGCACCTCCTTTAACCTTTCGGTGCAATCCGAGGAGAACCCCTCCTGCTCTATGGCGCTATCCGGAGATTCTCCCCCTTGCATCTTGGCGCCTTCAGGGGTCCCTCCCCCTTGTACTTCAGCGCAGCGTGAGGTCTCCTCCCCCAGCCTCTTGGCGCCCTCCGGGGCCTCCTGCCTATTAGCGCAACCTGGTTTTGCGCTAACCGAGGATCTTGCTGTTCTGGCGCAATCAGGTGCCATCCCCTGTTCGGCCCCTATCCGGAGCTGCAGCCCCACCTACCGCCCCCTCTTCGCTCCCAGCGTCGAACCTCGCCCCCTCTTTTTCGTGGTCGTAGAAGTCGAACCTTCACCCCTACCCCTCCCCTAGTTCCGTGGCCCCTAACGGCGTCTCCTACGCAGAGGCCTTAAGGCCTGATCGGTGGCAGCGACCTCCAGCGGCGACGGTAGAGATCCAACTCTCGGACTTAGACTTCCCGCCTCCTTCTGACGGCGATCTCATCGGGGTCCCCTTCGCCGCGTCGGAGATCTCTTTGCTTTCCTCCTCCTTCTCCATGTCTTTCGTGCTCAAATTCGGTTCCGGTTGCCCGAAGATCTCCATTGCCTCGGCCGCTGTCGCTGAGTGGGGCCTCTCCGCAGCCTTTCGAGTAGATCCACTCGATCCCAAACATATGCTCCTTCACCTATCTTCCGACTCCGTCTACGCGATAGCCCGGACAAAGGGCACAGCCAGAATGGGAACGCAGATCGCCAAAGTGGTCAAATGGTCCCCCGACTTCAACCCTAAAATTGACTCAACAATCATTTCAACCTGGATCACCCTTCCCAACCTCCCCTTGGTATGCTTCCCCGCAGCCACCCTCAAACGGATTACCAGCTCCTTCGGGACCCTGGTAGCCATTGCGGAAGAAACTCGCAACCTCTCCTAGTGCAACTACGCGAAGATATGTGTGGAGCTAGACCTTGCAAACGACCCCCCAAATTCATAGAGATCGGGCTCGGGGATATATCCCACAGACAGCAGCTGGTTTACGACAACAACATCATCTTCTGCAATCACTGTCAGATGAGCGGACACCTTATTCAACACTCCTTCCGTGCTCACCCTGAACTAAAGAAGAAAACTCCACGCACCCCACGCGTGCCCACTGCTCAAAGAGACCCCGCCATTATCATCCACAAATCAAACCCAGAGTCCCTCCCTCAAATTGAAGGTCAGACTCACACTTACATTCAGACGGCCGCTACAACCAGTCGTGCTATCGTCCCTTTCTGTCCCTCCACACTCGCTCTCCACAATTCGTTCGAACTCCTCTCAGGCACCCCTTTCGTTACTGCACATCACGACAAGAGTCCCCCCTTACCCTCACCGGCCAACACGATTCCCCCAAGCTCAGCAGCCTCACACTTCACCCAAATGTTGATAACACCCTCATCTCCTAACCCCCCAACCAACCTGAGCTCACCATACCACCCTCCCTTGAGGCCTCCCACTTCACCCAACAACCCGTCAACCGATCTCAACAACCAGGAGAGGACTCGTCGGAGAGCATCTCAGAGCTGTCCGCGGCTCTCCAGGTAGACCCTGAGCCCACTCGACATCCTCCCACCCCCCCAAAGGATGCTCAAATCACTCGCTGCCATATCTTAACTGGCAGATTTTGGTAAGCCAAGGAAGCGGGGTTTCTGGACCAGGGCAACCCCTTTTGTGCCCTGGAAGATCAGGACAACGACTCACCTATCACCAACGCTAACATTGATGGAAGCAGCGATCAAGGTCGGTCAAACAATGAGTTAGGAAGCAACGGACCCATTAGCGTCCTAACCAAAAAATCCTCATCCAAGAAGAATAAAAACAACCAAAAGCTGATGACGAAAAGGACTACCAGGTCCGCCACGAAGCACAACCAACCCCATCCCACCTCTTCAACCGATGCTTAACATCATCTCCTGGAACGTGAGGGGCTCGGTAACAAACCGACGATGAACAGAATTCTTAGCCTCAAGAAGACTCATCGCATTGCCCTCTTAATCATCATCGAACCTAAAATCCCTCAAAAATGACTTAAAGCCATCCAACTCAAGCTTGGTTTCCCGTATGCCATCGCAGGCGGCAACGACATCTGGCTTTTTCTTGCTCAAGACTTCCAATTTGGCATCATCCATGACTCTCCCCAGGCTATTACTTATTGGGTAGAACATCCCGCCCTCAAGTCCCGTTCCGTCATCTCCGCAGTCCATGGCAGTTGCGACATCCCCGAGCGCAGATTGCTCTGGGCCGATCTCTTGAGGATTCCTACGCAGGGGCTTCCGTGGCTTTGCATAGGCGATTTCAACACAGTAGCTTACAACGAGAAGAAGTCCGGCGGACGCCCTCCTCCCAAACCAGCCATGGATGATTTTAACAACTTTACCTTTCACGGAAACCTCACCCCAATCCCCTTCTTCGGTAGTACATTCACCTGGTGCAATATACAAGAGGGTTACCAACGACAGTACTCCCGCTTAGATTGGGCGATGATCAACGATGGCTGGCTCGACTTGGGCATGATCACTAATCTCTCGCATCTCAACTCCACAGAATCGAATCACTCCCCTCTTCTCGTCTAGATCAGCAACAACCACACCGGCAACAAGAAAGCTTTTTGCTTCCTCAACTTTTGGCGCCATCACCCTCAATTCCAGAACACCTTTGCTTCGGCATGGAACTCCGTTTCGAACATAGACCCTATGACCCGGATGGCGTCTAAGCTTAAAGCCACTCGAAAGGCCCTATCATCTTGGAGCAAAGAGGCATACGGCGATATATTTTAGGCTATTCGAGAGGCGGAGGACGACATCACACGCGCGGAGTCCACTTTTGCCCTCCACAACTCCCCGGAGACCCGCTCATCCCTAAACCTCGCCAGAGCTCTTCTTAAATCTAGGCTGAGAGTGGAGAATGAATTCTGGAAACAAAAAGCTAGATTGACCTGGGACATCGACTGCGATCGTAACTCCAAGTTCTTTCATGCCTGCGTTAAAGGATGCAGGAACAAATTAAAATTACACCGGATCCTCGACGACAATGGCAACCTAGTTGATGACCAGGCCGGAATTCAAGTCACGGCCGTGAACTTCTACTCCAGCCTATTTACGAAAGAGCGGGTCGCCAAAGATGTGACGCTATTGTCGGTCATCCCTTCCCTCATTAGCGATAATGACAACGAGACCCTGCTGGCCACCACTTTCGAGGAGGAGGTCAAAGTTGCGGTCTGGTCCATTAATGAGAATAGTACCCCGGGGCCGGACTGGTTCAACAGTGTCTTCTTCAGAGCTTGCTGGGACACCATTAAAACAGACTTAGTCGAAGCCACTATTGCCTTTCTCCAAGGGGCAAGATACCCTAATTCGATTTCCTGCGCCAAGGTCATCCTTATCCCCAAGAAAGACAATCCAGAAACCTTTAAGGACTTCCGTCCGATCAGCCTCTGTACCTTTACCAACAAGATCATATCTAAGATTGTCGCCAATCGGATGTCCGATCTTCTCCCCAAGATCATTTCCGAAGAGCAAAGCGGGTTCGTTAAAGGCCGTAATATTACAGACAATATCCTTCTTGCTCAAGAGATGATCACGTGCATGAATTTCGCGTCGAGAGGGGGGAACGTGGCCATCAAACTCGATATGGAAAAAGCATACGACCGCCTGGACTGGCAATTCATGATCTGGGTATTCAGGGCCTTTGGCTTCTCCGAAACATGGATTGACATCGTCTTCAGATCAATCAACAATGTATGGTTCTCCACCGTCATCAACGGTCAAGAAGCGGGATTCTTTCGTTCAACTAGCGGGGTTAGACAGGGGGATCTGCTCTCTTCCACCATTTTCATAATCGCGGCCGAAGCCCTCAGCAGAAGCCTCAATAGCATGCCCAGTATGGCCGGTTTCAACCACTTCCACACCACCACCGGCTGCCTACTTATCACTCACGTGGCCGACGCTGACGATATCCTCATCTTCTCCTCCGAAGATAGCGGTTCGATCGAGGTCGTCTTGAATACGATCGCCAGATACACTAACTGCTCAGGTCAGCGAGTCAACAACAACATGAGCGTCATCTACACTCATCACAAAGCTGACAGAACCCGCTCTACCCTGCTCGCCAACATGACCTCCTTCAGCACGGCCTATCCCCCATTCCTATACCTTGGGTACCCGCTGGTGTACGGCAAGGCTAACTCCGGTATATACGATCGCCTCGCCGACAAGATCCGTAAACTCATCGTAGGATGGCACAACGCAACCTTATCCCCAGGAGACAAAACGACCCTCATCAAACACGTGCTATCGTCCATCCCGATGTATATTCTGGCCGTCTGCTCCCCCCATGAAGGTGCTTCACTCTCTCGAATCCCTCTTTGCTAAGTTCTTTTGGGGACATAGCGACGGCAAAGACAAACATCACTGGGCCGGTTGGGAGACGATGGCCAAACCCACTGGAGAAGGTGGTCTGGGCTTCTACAGACTCGCCCATAATGCGGACGCCTGCTCCTTTAAGTTATGGTAGAAGTTGCACACCGAGACCTCTTTATGGACGAAGTTCATGAGAGCCAGATACTCCAGATTCTCCCATCTGTCGGAGGCTAGAACTAACAATAGATCCTCGCCATCGTGGCGCCGTATAACTCGGGGCCGCATCACTGTTGAACCTCTTATTCGTCTCCAATTGGGTGACGGTCGCTCCCAGGCCTGTCTGGAGCGGTGGTTAGGAGAAGATATCATTCATCCCAACATTCTTACTCCGCAGGGGTGCGCCATTAGAGACCTTTGGGAAGGCGGCTCTGGATAGAATTGGAAGAAGGTCAGAGATTGGCTTGGCCAACCTGCGGCTACCAGTCTTCTTGCTGCAAATTTGTGGATTACCGATGCGTCAGACTCTTGGAGATGGTCCCCTAACCCGAGTAGGACATTCACTTTGGCTTCTGCCAGAATTGTAGCCAGAGGCAGAGGGGTGTCAAATATCGTCAATGCCAAATTTTGGCAGGCATGCATTCCCATCAAATGGTCTATCCTCATCTGGCGTGCTCTTCGCCACAAGATCTCGACGGATGACATCATCGGATCTTTGGGATTCAGCCTCACTTCTAGATGCCACTGCTACGAGGAGCACAAGACAGAATCAGCTGAGCACATCCTTCTTTTGGGGGACCTGGCTGTAGGCACTTGGTTCAAGCTTCATCAGAATCTTAGTATGGGTCAACCGACCGGGGGCTTCTTCGATCTCCTGGACTTCTGGAGTCGATCCCACGGGCATCAGATCGTAGCAGCCACTGGCATTTGGGTTTTTTAGAAAAATAGAAATAAATCCTGATATGAAGGGAGCTAACTTCCCCCTCCTCAGCTGTACAGAGAGGTCATCAGATAATGCTTCAAAGTGAGGAGGCGCTGCTCTCACGTCTCCAACTTATTCTGGGAGGCCCTGGCATAGGCCGCCCTCCCTTCTCTTTTGGGTGCGCATATCGCACTTTTCGTTTTCTGTCCTTTTGTGGCGTTAGCGCGATTACTTGTATAGGCTTCGGCATTTTGCGCCTACTTCTTCAATAAAAGCCTGGTTCTTCCAAATATATATATATATATATATATATATATATATATATATATATATATATATTTATTTATATTTTTTTTTTTTTTAAAAAAAAAAATATATTTATATATATATATATATATAAATATATATTTTGAAACAAAATATTTTATTGATGTGTAAGACGCAAAATGCCGAAGCCTATACTTAGCGCGCCACGCACGAAAAGACAAGGAAAGCAGGAAAACAAAGAGCAGCGCTCGCAGAAGGACACGCTCAAACCAAAACGTCTTCGTGCCAGAAGCACATGGAGCCTACCCGTCGAAGACTGCCAAAGCCTCCCAGAAGCTAGCTGGGGAGTGGTGACAGCGCCAGGCGGCCTTACGCACCTGTCTTATCATCTCCCTGAGTAGTTGGTCATTGTTAAATTGGCGTCCCTCATACCTCTATTTGTTCTGATTCTTCCACAAGACCCAAATGCCGGCGGCTACAACGATCTGATGCCCATGAGAGGAGCTCCAGTAGGCGAGAAGATCGTTAAGGCCGCCCGGATGCTGTATCTTAAAGTATTTGGTGGCAAGGATCGTTCATATCTGTTTCGCTTGGTCTCCGGTGAGAAGGATGTGTTACGCCATTTCTGATTGATGTGATGTGCAGCAGTGGCTCCGCGACGCCAGGCTGTGGCCGAAGGAGTTTAGGATATCGTCGTTGGGTAGTTTCCTCCGGTGAGCTTTCCATATCAAAATAGACCATTTGATAGGTATGCATGTCTGCCAGAATGGAGCGGTATAAGGAGACAAAACACCAATGCCCTTGGCAACAATCCTTGCCGAGGCAGAGAAGAAATTACCACCTAGACCTGGCGACCAGCACAAAGTGTCCGGGGTATCCACGATCCGCAGGTCTGCGGCAGTGTGGGTGGTGGCAGCCACCGCGCCAAGCCGCACTCTGACACTGTCCCATCTCCAGCCGGCTACACCGTCCCATAATTCTCGGATCTCACGGAAGGGAATGATAATCAGCGACTGGTGGATAATCTCATCCCCAAGCCAACGTTCATAGAATATCGAAGAACGATCATCTCCGAGCTTGAGACGAATGAGGGGTTCTACAGTATGCCGACCCTGGAGGATATGCCGCCAAGTCGCAGAGGATCTGTTGTTGGTGACGGCAGTCATGGAGTGGGAGTATCTGTAATATATATCGCACCTTCATGAACCTGGTCCATAGAGAATGGTCCGTGTGGAGCTTCCACCACAGCTTCATGGAGCAGGAATCAACGATGTGGGTAAGTCTGCTAAAGCCCAGCCCTCCCTTCTTGGTGGGTTTAGCCATAGTATCCCAGCTTGTCCAACTTTTTTCGGGGGCGTACAGACGGCAAGGGTATAGATAGGGATGGAGGAGAGGACATGATTGATCAAAATCAACTTGCCACCCGGGGATAAGGTTGCGTTGTGCCATCCCTCAATTTTAGACCTAATTTTGCTAACCAGACTCGCGAAGATGCCTGAATTAGACTTACCATATACCAACGGGCAGCCCAAGTATGAGAATGGCGGATATGTAGTAGAAAAGGAAGTCAAGTCGAAGAGCGTCGCGGAGTGTATCCTGTCTGCTTTGTGATGAGTGTAGATGACACTTTTGTTGGTGTTGATGCGCTGACCCGAGCATCTGGAGTATTTATCAAGCGTGCCATGAACCACCTCGATAGATCCGATATCGCCCGAAGAGAAAATAAGAATGTCATCAGCATAAGCAAGATGCGTGATCAGAGGGCAGCCGGTAGTAGTGTGGAAGTTGTAGAATCTAGGGGTGTTGGCCATACTTTTGAGGTTTCTACTAAGCGCTTCTGCCGTAATAATGAAGATGGTAGGGGAGAGGGGGTCCCCTTGTCTGACCCTGCGACTGGTTGTGAAACAGCCTGCAGCTTGTTCGTTGATGATGGTGGAGAACCATGAGTTACTGATCGAACGGAATATAACGTCGATTCAAGATTCTGAGAATCTGAAAGTCCCGAAAACCCATATCACGAATTGCCAATCTAGACGATCGTAAGCTTTCTCCATGTCAAGTTTAATGGCGATGTTTCCTCCTCTAGATGGGAACTTTATGCAAGTGATCATTTCTTTGGCTAAGAGGATGTTGTCGATGATGTTCCGTCCAGGGACAAAACTGCTTTGCTCTTCGAAATAATTTTAGGAAGGAGAGCGGACATGCGGTTGTTGATGATCTTGGAAATAATTTTATTGGTAAAAGTACATAGGCTGATGGGCCTAAAGTCTTTAAAGGTTTTCAAATTATCTTTTTTGGGGATGAGGATTAGGTTGGCACTGGAGATGGATTTGGGGTAGGTGGCCCCTTGGAGAAGGCGATGGTGGCCCCTTGGAGGAAGGCGATGGTGGCCTCCAGGAAGTCGTCAACGATAATGTCCCAGCAAGATCTGAAGAAGACCCCGAAGAATCCATCCGGCCCAGGGGCGCTGCGGTCATCGAGGCCCCAAACTGCGACCTTGACTTCCTCGGTGGAGGGGGGAAGTAGCTGCTCGTTATCCCCTTCGGAGATCAAATTGGGGACATTGGCCAGGAATTCTTCATCCTTGCTGATGACATCTTTGGAGAATAGTTTGGAGTAGATATTGGCGGCCTCCTCCTGAATGCTGCTCTGGTCATCAAGCAGGTTACCATTGTCGTCGCTGATTTGGTGTAAATGAAGCTTATGCCTGCGGCCCTTGACACAAGAGTGAAAATAGCTCGAATTGTGGTCCCCCTCGGAATCCCATTTGAGTCTGGCCTTCTGCTTCCAGAAAGCCGTCTCCACCTTCAGACGGGACTTGAGAATAGCTCTGGCAAAGGTGAAGGCGGATCGGGCCTGCGAGAATATGTCCGTGGCAAACTAGATCTCGGCACGGTTGACGTCATCCTCCGTCGTTCTGATCTTTTGGAAGATGTTACTGAAAGCAGACTTGATCCACGTGGAAAAGGCCTTTCGGGTTGCTTTGAGTCTGGCCGCCACCCTAAAGATGGGTTCATCGTCATCCTGAGAGAACCATGCAGATGCGACGGTATTTCTGAATTGAGGGTGGTTGGTCTAAAAGTCTAGGAATCGAAAAACTTTTTTGATGTGATTAGATCTGCTGCTGAGCTCGACCAGAAGGGGAGAGTGATCCGATTCGGTGGAGTTGAGGTGTGATAGTTAGGTGTGGAGGCCCATGTCGTGCCAGCTGTCGTTGATTAGAGCGCGATCAAGTCTGGAGTATTGTCTACGGGAGCCTCCTGCATGTTGCACCATATGAAAGCGCTGCCGGAAAAAGGAAGAGTGTTTAAGTGGGAGTTGAAAATAAAGTTGTTGAAGTTGTTCATGACCTGTTGAGGGGGTGGGCGACCCCCAGACTTCTCTTACTGCAGGAGACGGTGTTAAAGTCGCCAATGCCCAGCCACGGCAGGTTGTTCTTAGAGGGGTGGACCTCCAGCAACGTGGTCCAGAGGTTCCTTCTCTCTGGGAGATCACAGCTACCGTGAACTTCAGATAGGAGGGAGCGGGTTGGGAGCATCGGATGTTCCATCCAGCAGGAAAGAGCCTGACTCGAGTCCTACAGTTTGCCGAACCTGATATCGACAGCGAATAGCATCCAGATGTCGTTACAACCGATCACTACTGTCTGAAATCCAAGCTAAAGTTGTATGGCTTTGATTCTTTTTTAAGGAATTTTGGGTTCGATGATCACTATAATGTCGATCTTATGAAGCTTTTTGAGGCTGATGATTTTGTTCAGCGTCGGTTTTTTGGCCAACCCCCGGACGTTCCAAGAGAGGATGTTAAGCATTTGAGGATTGGAGGGGAGTATGGTTTATGAGTTTTGCGGTAGACCTCGTGGTCATGGCCAACGAATGCTCTATCTCTCATTTTTTCTTCTTCTTGATGTTGTTCTTGTTATTGCTGTGGTGGTTTTTGTGGGAGCTCTGGTCGGTGTGAGCGGGTTCCGGCACTGAGTCGAGAGGACGGCTACCAGAGTCCTCCTACGGAGAGGGGTGGACTTCTTGATCTGCTTTCGCCATCGCGCTTAGCGGGTTACTGGAGTCCCGGAACACCGGATTCTTAGCTTGGCGAAACTTGTCTATCGTAGCGAATTCTATAGGACACTATTGCAGTGTCAAAGTTGGAGGCATCAGTATCTGTGTTGGGTGGCTCTAGGGTAGGAGCCTGGAGTTCCTCCTCGTCCATCGTCGGGATATTACCTTCCTTATGGCATTCTGCTGTAGCGTATGGGCGAGGGGGGAGTGGTCTCTCCGGGTGGCCCTCTGAAGGACAGGAGGAGAGGATGGTGAATACGTTGTGGAGGGTTATATTTGAGGGCTTGTAGGGGATGATGGCACTGTCCGGTAGTCCTCTCGGACGGGAAGGGGTGGACTTGGTGCTGTTGGGTAGGTGTGGGGATGGGGATGTGGGCGCAGTGGAAGCCGCCTGCCGAGTTTGATGTTTACAGGTGGTGGCCTTCTTCAGCTCTGGATGTGCTCTGAAATAGTACTTAAGGGCGTGACCCCTCAGTTGACAGTGTTTGCAGTATAAGATATTGTCGTACACGAGCGATTGGTAGTACGTCTGACCGCCGAGGTCGAGTTGAATCTGGACTGGGGGTTCGGAGGAGTGGTCAAGTTCTACGCATATCTTTGCGTAGTTGCCTTTAGAAAAGATTTTGGTTTCTTCGGCGATCGCCACCGGCATTCCGAAAGAGCTAGCGATACGCTTCAGAGCAGCGGGCACGAACACACCAGTAGAAGGTTGGGTAGGGGATCCATGTCGCCACGATCATTGAATCAACTTTAGTGTTAAAGTCCGGAGACTATTTGATGATTTTAACGGTCTGGGCCGCAGTTCTGAAGGAGCCCTTGGCCCAAAACATGGAGAAGTCTGAAGAGGAGGAGAGGTGGAGGTATATGTGTTTGGGGTCTAGCGGAGCGACTAGGTAGGCTGCAGAGAGGCCCCATCCTGCAATAACAACCTTGACTATCGTGGTTTTCGGGCAACCGACTACAACTTTAAGCACGAAGGTCTTTGCAAAAGAGGATGAGAGCGAGAAGATTTTGGTGGAGGAGAAGGGGATTCTGATGTCTTGATCTTCTGAGAGAGTCAGGAATGTCACATCCGGGAGTTCGATCTCCCTTACTGGTTGGGCAATATGTCTACCGCGATCAGGACAGAGGGCCATTACGTAGGAAATAGCAAAGGTAGCAGCCGTGGGCACGACTGGGGGGCCAATCAAGCACCGATATCCAGAGCGGTGGAAGCACCCTGGGACTGGGGCGCGACGGGTCCTGTTGGGGAGGACCCCGGTGGCAGTATTGGAAAGGGCACATGAGACAGGCGTAAGATGCCTCTCGTCTACTGTTTCATGTCCCATAATAGAAGGGAAGGAGGGTGCCTGGTCCTGCTGTTGGAGGACCAGCGCTAAGCCCGTCCGATGAGGCCCGAGCGCAGGTCCCGGAGAGCCTAAAGAGGGCGCATGTCCCGAAGGGATATCGGGTGCATGCCCCGAAGTAGTAGGCACATGGCCCTGGGAAGTGGGTGCATATCCCGCAGGCCAAGGGGCCTGACCCAGCCGAGTGAGAGCATGGCCTTGGGTAGCGGACACATGGCTAGTGGAGAACCCGAGGGCGCATGCCACATCGTTATTGGTGAGGGCACATGGCCTCGGAGCAATGGATCCCGACTCCACGATGTCGGCAGATGGCGGCCCCCGTAGCGGGGGTGCAAAGCCGGGGGCCTTCCCGGGGTGCCACTGAAGTTTCGGGACGAGGCCAAGAGGGGGGAGGCCGACGAGGGCCAGCTGAGTTGGAGTCCACGCCAGCCCGAAATGATGATGGCTCCACTGGGATGGGCAAAGAAAGGTATGTGTGACGGCCGGTAGACGGGGATTGGGAGCTCCATGGCCGGGGACGCACGGCACGAAGGCGTCGCTTTCCACTGGAAAAGGGAATAGAGCGGCCGGGAGCGGCGCCCGTCGCCGGGGTGCGCAGCGGAGCATGCGGCAAGGAAAGCAGTGGGGATGCCGGCACCGGAGGACAGGTCCTGGGGGGACCCGCCAGTGGAGGTCTGAGCGGCGAGCGGCCTGACCCCGTAATGGGCACATATGGACGAGGAAGGGGGTAAAGAGGGGGGCCTGTCTACTTGGAGCGCATGCGCCAAAGGATGCGCATGGCCCAAGCATGGCTGAGCAATGGACGCATATACCGTATGGAGAGGCACATTGGCCGTGGGTGCATAGGCAGGTTTGCCAGTACTACCCACCAGCAGACGTGTGGGCCCCAGTGGGGCACCACCTGTCCGAAAATGGCATGCGGGCATGCGCTTCCAGGCTGGTTGGTCCGTCGGCCCGCGACCCGAGCCATAGCAGTCCCCGATGCTAGGTGACAGTTAGAGAGCCTGCAACTGACCAGCAGCTATCAGCAGCTCCAGCCATCGAGAATCGGCCGACGGAGGAAAGGAAACGCAAGTGTTGAAGGCCGGGGGTGCTCCGGGTCCACCGCTGTGGGAGACAGCTGCCTGTGGAAGGGACGCTCCAGGGCCGCTGGAAAAAGGGGGCCGACCATGGTCGCCGCGAGGAGAGAAGTCGAGGAGCAGGGCCGAGAGGGCTGGGGTGGGGGAAGGAGGTTGGGAGGAGGCTGGGGGCTGGCCCGGCCGCCGAGCTTGGAGACCGTCGGTCGAACGGCAAGAACTTCAATCATGGAGGCTGGAGGAGGGGGAAGAAGGCTGGGGGGACTGGGGGCGCCAGGCATACTGCCGGACGTCGAACATGCTCACCGTCGGGTCAGGGGGAGCTCGATCGCCCAGAGGACGACCGGGGAGCTTGCTCCAGAGCGAGCTGCATCTCTCTTATTATTAGTATTATATATATATATATATATATATATATATATATATATATATATATATAGGTTAGCAAATATTATTTTTTATAATAAATAAATATATAATAAAAAATATATGTATACATGTATGTATGTATGTATGTATGCTTATATATATATAAATTGTTATATATATATAAAGTATAAAGTATTAAAGAAAGTATAAAAAAAGAAATAAAGTCAAAATTAAATAAACTCATAAGCATATACACACACGTTTACTCAGGCAACAGCAGCAACAATACCAAACCGAGCCCCTTGGGCTTTATAGCACCCGAACCCCTTCTATATAGAAATTGAGAGAGTGTGTCACTACCACATTTCTAGTTTGAGGGTAAATTTGTCATTTTTGGGAAAATTTAAATTTATTAGAATTTATTTGAATTTATGGGAATTTTTAGAAATTATTTTGGAATTATTTGGACTAGATTGATTTTTGACTAGTGTTGACCCTTGTAGACCAACATAGGAGCTAACCCTAGTTAGTATGGACTTGGTTAGGTTATGGGACTCTAGTCTAACCTAGCTTGACTTAAGATTAGTGGTAATTAGTTCATTAGAATTTAATTGAGGAATTAGGAATTAAATGGTTTGAGAAATGGCTTGTGATTTCACAAGTCATTTCATGACTTAACCTAATAGGACTAGCCATCTAGTGCAACCTAGCCCTAGTCCATCATGGCTGGCCACCACTTAGTCTAACCTAGGGATTCCCCCACTATAAATACCCTCCTAAAATCTACGGTTGCCTCTTTCTTAGGAAAAGCTCAAAGTTCAAGAAGGTTAGTTTCCTATTGTATTTTTAATCCCTAGAACTCCATTCCTCTTCCTTTTTTCTTTCTAATCTTTTCCATTAGGATCTAAAATACCTATTCTTGCTGTTGTTAAGGTTCCATCTCAGTTTGATGTGATTTGAGTGGATTGGGACATCAAGAGGAGAGCTAGTGATTGGGGTTTTTCTTGAAAGTTCAACAATAGGTAACTTTCTCATTTCTCCATGGATTTTCGATTTCTCTTCATGGTTAGGAAGCCCTAGGAGTCCCCTAAGTGTCTGCATTGGAGTCATGTCGGGTTTCGTAAGTTTCGTGTCCATTTGGACACGTATCAGGGATATAGTCTAGGTGTTTATCGAAATGCCACTGAGGGCATTTTGTTTGGTTTTGTGGAAAGTTTTTATATAGGAAATTAGGTTTTGCTATTGCCTAGGCATTCCTGTTCTTCTGATGGGGTTTTGGTGTCGCGTCGTCTCGAATCGAACACGTGCACATGCGGGTGGACACGCGCGCGCACAGGCAGTGCATCCCCTGCTACTCGTGGTCTCGTGCTCGATGCACAGGCCACGTGGCGAGCTGGGATTTGACAAGGGGGTAGGGGCAGTATCTGACACGAGGGCCCCCAAGCCTCGAGTCATCTCGTGTCGTGTCGGACACGTATTTGTGTGTGCTCGTGCAAGGACTGTGCGGTTCAGTGCACTGGTTTTGGTTTCTGTTTTGTTATTCGATTTAAATGTTTTTAAATTATGTTTTAATTATTAGTTAGATCCTAAACATGATGTTAAAGCTCTGTTACATTAGTTACATGATTAAATTAGGTTTTAATGAGAATTTGGGTTCGAACACTTGGTTATGGCAATAAATGAAACCAGTTTCCTGATACACTGTCTGTTAAGGAATCCCTGAGTTCATTCCATTTTTTCAACCTGTTTTATTAGTGTTTAAATTGTCTTTTAAATCCTGAACATGTGTATTAGTGCATGGTAGTTTAGTCTTACATGTTAGAATAGGTTTTATATGCATCTAATGGTTTTTGACACTTGAGTTGGGTTTTGAATCCCAGTACACTGACACTGTGTGTAACAGTGAATATCTCCATGTTGTTTCCTTGTTCGATTAGCATAAGGATTTTAACCTCATTTATATTTAACTATGGTAATTTTGTCTGTTTAATAGATACCAAGTTTAGGTTGTGAGGGTTCATTATTATGATTGAATGGATGTGGGAAGTTCAAATGTTATTTGGTTTTGATATGTGCATTTGATACACTGTTAAGTTCTAAAATCTGAGAATAAGGTTTAATATCTAGAATTGATTTTTATGACTGGAAAACTGGGTTCAAATAAAGAGTTTGATGTTCAAAGGATTTAACTGATTGTTGCGTTTCCAAATTGACTTGAACTCTATTTTTCCTGCAAATAGAACACTGCCAACTGATTTTGATGTTAATGATAATTCTTTTAATCTAGGAATCAGTTGCATTTCCAGGTTTTGTGTGCCATGTTCAAGACCTTTTTACACTGATTTCCCTCTGTGTTCTTTACGATTAGGTATTTTTCCCATGTTGTAGAAATCTGAGTTTTCGTATAGGCTGAAACCTGGGATTCAAGTGGTATTTGGAAACTGATTTTAAACTCAGTTGATAAGTCTTGATTGGTTTTTCCTTTTTCTGTGCAGTTAGAATGTTTAGGTTGTGGACTGTTTTGTTATGATTGAAACCTGAGTTTAACACCATCCACACACACACACACACATTGTTTCATGATCTCTCTCTCACACACAGTTTTTAGCACACACCCTCACTTATTTCATATACACACACACACTCTATACTATTCCAGTCACTTGTTGCAGCCCACACACACACACACATGTATTCTCTCTAGTCACACACACTCATGCACTTGTATATTGTGTTCCCCTCTCTCTACATATATATATATATATATATATATATATATATATATATATATATATATATATATATATATATATATATATATGTATCCTATATGATATATCATGTGTGTGCCTTTATATATGTATTGTATATATATAGAGTATGGGTGATATTGTATAGTAGCTATAGGTTATGTGTTCTAATTTAGATTATATATATATACCAATGTGTGTATTGTATAGCTATAAGATAATCTTGTGTAGAGATGTGTATTGGTAGGCTTGGCATGGTATTGCCTAGATTAGTCTTGATTACCCTAGAATAGACTAGTTTGACCTAATTTTAGACTTGGTTGACCTAGTTTGACTTCTAGGGTTGACCAGAGTTGACCAAGAGTTGACTTTGGCCCAGATTGACCTAGAATCATGTAGAATGCATAGTAGGACTTCATTATTCCATTTTGGACTTGTTGTGACTTGTGCTGTTCTGATTAGGAGCCAGACACCACTCCTCAGACAGTACTTTCATATTGGACACTCAGATACCAGGCGAGTACATTCTCTGATCATTTCATATCATGCTTAGAATTATTTCCTGCAGTAGATTACTTTACTTGTACTGCACGTTGGTCACACGGATTGGTACTATATGGATCCCTTCTTGAGATGTTATCCTTAGGGAGCATCGGGTACTACATGTTCTGTGTATTTCACTTACATGGCGTATCACTATATTTCATTGGTTCACTGATTACTTGTGACATATACTCTTATGATCACAGAGTCTTCCTTGAATCCTTATCCCATACATTGGGTTTCCTAGAATCCCCAATTATAGGACATCCATGTACCATCCTTCGGGGGCCTTGCATGGAATCATAACATAACCTGGTTGGATCCTTGTGTATTGATTGGGGGTACGGAAGAGTAGAAGTGGACATGTGAATAATATACCAGTAGTGTAGCATCAGAATCATTTCATAGTGTAGCATCAGAATCATCCCATGCCATTTACATGTCCATGTTGTACTCTGACTCACTAGCCACATGTTAGTTCTCTATTTATAGTAGATATTTCTATTACAGCTTTCTCTCTCTGTTTACATACTGTAGTTCTTTAAGTACTTGTATCTTACTTTACTGCATGATTATATCTTTTAACCTGCTATGAACTATTGAGATGTACTGTACTCGCTCCTGTTCTGACTGGACCTATTGAAAATATTACAGAGGACGAGGAGGAGGCTTGCCTGGATACCTACTACGGGGCAGCCTTAGATGACACCTGCGAGCTGGACCCTCAGGAGGACCCAGCTCTAGCTGAGGACATCACCCCGATTGCCTAGACTAGATTAGTTAGGCTTATCTTCTTTTATGTAGTCTTGAGTCATGTTTTAGCTAGACTTTATTTCGAGTTCAGAGTTGTATATATTCTTTCATTCTGTATCTGAGACCATGTACTTCTTGATATTGCTAGGATTATCTTTGACTACTTTTCATCTATTTATTTCCTTGAGTTCTATTTCATATCGTGCTATCTCTTCCTTAGTTGTGATTGAGTTTTACTGCTATGTCACCCCCATTAGGGGAGTATAAACTGTTTAGAGATATATTGTTAGATGTATGTTGACCTAGGACAGCGTTCTACCGCCGACACTGCGGCGTAGGCTGGACGTACCCACGTCTCGTGCCCTAACTCTAGGGTGCGGGTCGTGACAGAGTGAGAGAGAGTTTTGGTCAAAACCCTAATCCAACCTAGCCTCACACCTCTCCCTCGACGTCGACCACCTGGACGACCACCATGACCACCGGAGGCCGCCGAAAATTGCCGAACGCGAGCGTATTGTCGACAACGCACCAGCAGCAAGGTACCTATCTTTTCCGTCTCGTTTCTATAAGCACACTCGATCAAATCGAGATCCGTAAAATTCTACGTGTATACAACCCATATATATTTAATCCTCTTAAAATAATTCGTGCCGATTCGCATCATGTGCGACGAAAAAAAGGTTCCAAAATTGAGAAAAAACTCGATTTTCTGGGTTTAGAAACTGTCCCGAAACTCTATGTTTGTAGTCAATTTACGACCAGAATATCGCAAACCATGGAAAAAATTCTGAAGAGACTTGTAGACAACATATAGGAGATCACAACCCTTCTGGTAGATTTGATTTTCATGCATTATCTAGAGAGTTATTTGTTTATGAAGTTTGAGAAAAAATTGGTTTTCAAAACTGAATTTTTAGAAAAATTATCCCGATACGATATCCGTCCCGTGAATCCGAGTGACGTAGTCGTGAACCAAAAGCATCAAAGGTGCGTATCGACTTTGTGGACGTGTAGGCTTTGACGGAATTCAAATTGGTCGCGTGTACGCGACAAATTTGATGCGTATCCGTCAAAATTCATCTTATTGGCCTTTTTACAAATTTTTCAATTACTTTGTGCACATTTGTCACATCGAGACGAAATTTGTGCCAGCAGGACCGTATCATTTTTTCGATCCTATATGCCAAGTTTGGTCCGATTCTGAGAAGGTCGATCGGAACGCTATTTTGGCGGACCCGTGACCCGATCCAACGGACGAATTTTTGCAGGGCCCACCGGAATCCAACTTTGGACATACGGTTGGGTTCATCTCGTCAAACCGAACCTATAGACATGTAGTTTGATGACTTTAAAGACCCTAGATTTTGGTACGTTTTTCAGTGCAAAGCGGATCCAACCTCGGACACCGTTTTCACCCAAAATTACCGTTTTGCCCCTGTGTCCAGAATTGGACTTATGGGTAGGCATTTCTAATTAATTTGACCATTCTAAGAAAGTTGGTAATGTCTATTTCAGCATTAGGAGACTGTTGTGCGAGTTGACCGTTCGTGGCTCATTGAGTGGTTTGTAGTTCGATTTTCTCAACTTAGGACAACAGGCAAGTATATTCTCTGATATTTTTCATTGCTTTGATATCTACTATATCCGATTCAGTTGTAGTGTTATACTTGATTCTCGACATGAGGATACATGGACTAGTATACGTGAATCTCGTCATGAGATGTCATTCCTGGTTTACCTGGTATATAAGTACATTGTTCGATATTATTTTTTGTACTTGTATAGACACGGATTTGGGAGTGTGCTGGCCCCCTGCTCTTCGAATTCTGTGTCATGACCTGTCATGTCTGAATCTATTATACTATTTCGGGATGGGGAGTTATTAGAGGTTATGTGATCATTACATCTACTTGTTTATTACTTGTGCATAGCTCCACCCTCACCACACGTAGGGTGTAGCCTGACCTTAGCTTTCCATTTTGGCCGGCCTGATCCCTATACTATTATACTACTTGTGCTTTGTCGGTCAAATGGAACAGCCTAATCTTGACCCAAGTCGATCACATAACGCTCTAATATCTCATAGCACTTAATTTATAGGTTTATATCATACATCAGATTACATTTACTACATATTCCAGCTTTACCATACATCTTACCCAAGATATGCTATTCAGTTCTTTTATACAGTTTTACTTCCAGTTTTTGACATTCATCATTTATTTCATTATGATTGTCTCCTATAGTATTTATCAATTCACATGGAACTGTTGTTGGTGTTTGTACTTGCTCATATCCTGACAGGATAACACCCATTGTTTTTCATAGGATTTAGATGCAGATTGTCCGACCTACTACAGGTTTGGCATAGATGGAGTCTACGACCAGGACCTGCCTGTGGTCCCGGTACTCGTAGAGGACGCACCGCCAGTAGTGACCTAGTTTACCTAGATTTTGTCTAAATTACATTCCAGTTTGATACTTTGAGACTTGTAGTGTTTATTTGGGATATTGTTTTATGTCTTTGATTCTGAACTTGTGATTGTGGCTCGGCACTATTTCAGACTATTTACTTCATCTTTATCTTTATCTTTATCATCGTGCTTATATTCCTTAGATTATGTGATTGAGTGGTGATTATATTCCTCCGTACGGAGATGACAGGTTATATTATTGTGTCTTAGATTCTATATATTCTAGATGACCTTTACAGCATTCTACTGCCAATACTGCGGTGTAGGCTGGACGTACCCACGTGCTCGTGCCCCTAAACAGGATGTGGATCGTGACACATTTTTATGGTGGCCCATGCAGATATGAGTCGCTACTAGTGCAATTTCATAATGGTGCCCGACTTAAAGTGCTAATTACAAGCCTGCTGTTAGGATATATGTTCTAGGTTATGATAGGAGTTACTCAATCACATATTAAGAAAATTCTGATCTTTTGATTACCATGACAAACTCTTCTTGTATTTCGAAATAAATTATCCTTTCTTGACGATATCTTATCATGTGACATATTGATCTCTTTGGTTAGGACTTTTGAGAGACTCATGGGAAGACCCTTGAGAATCTTGTTTGAACGTCAATTTGAAATCCTTTCTTTTTGTTTCTGTTCACCCTTGCTCCTTGTTATTGAATTTAATTTGGTAGATCATCGTTGGTTTTGTTTTTCATATCGAGATGAATTTTATGGCCGGAGTTACGGTACCTTCTGATAACATATGTTGACAGGAATAATAGAGAAGGTAAAACGTCTACTTGTGTCACGACCCGTACCCACTGTGAGGGTACGAAAACGTAACAATGCCCAGCCTACGCGGCATTGTCGGCGGTAGAACGCTGTCCTAGGTCACAACATCTAACAATATAAGGTACCTGAATAGTATATACACTCCGAATGGAGGTAACATAACAGAACAGTCTCAATCACATCTAAGGCAGATACAGAATAGTAAAGGTAGATAAAGAGATCAAAACCACAATGTAATACAAATAAGAGAGAGAGAATCTAAGTGTCTAAGATAACAACTAAAGAACATCCAGCTCAATACAAGTCTCTAAATATATACATCATCTCAGAACAACAACTGAAAATCAAATAACAATACTGAAAGAAAAGCTAAAGCCTAGCTATCTAGCCTAGACTATGGGAGTAGCATCCTGTACTGCAGCTGGGTCCTCCAAAGGAACCAGGTCGCAGGTGTCGTCTAAGCCTGCTCCGTAATAGGTGGTATATAGGGCCTCGTCCTCATCCTCTATAATATTTTTAACAGGTCCAGTCAGGACAGGAACGGGCACAATACATCTCACGCAGTTTATATCAAGTTAGGAAAAATAAAGCATACAATAGAGTAAGATACATGAAACGCTGAAAGAGAATATATGAAGTAAAGGAGATAAATATAAGGAAATATCTACTATAAATAGAGAACTAGCAGTGACTAGTGAGTCAGAGTAAAATATAAACATATGAATTGGCATAGGAGATTCATGACTACAGCTAAGAGAGTGATTCATGACTACAGCTACTTGGATAATATTCACATGCCTATTTCTACTCCTTCATCCCCAATCAATACACAAGGATCTGTTCAAGTTATGTTAAGATTCGTGAAACTTCATATGGCTCATAAAATGAGCGATACGTGAAGATGATTCATGATGGCTCTGTGAACATTAGAGTACATGTGTCACAAGTGATTCGTAAATCAGTGGAGGCATAGAGATACGTGATGATTCGTGAAACGCACAAAACATGCAGTATCCGATGCTCCCGAGGGGGATAACATCTCATGAGAAGATCCATATAGTACCAATCCGTGCTACCAACGTGTCAGCATCAAGTAAAGTAATCTAGAGCAAGAATATAAATCCTGACAAGTATGAAATGGTCAGAGAATGTACTCGCCTGGTATCCCGAATGTCCGAAGAGAATATACGGTCCGAGGAGTGGTGTCTGTCTCCTATAGAACAGTACGAGTCACAACAAGTCTAAAATAAGGAAATAGACTGCTACAATGCATCTACATGAAGTTTGGGGTCAATCTAGGCTAAAGTCAACCTTTGGTCAACTCTAGTCAACCCTAACAGTCAAACTAGGTCAATTCTAGTCTAATTAAGTCAAACTAGGTCAAACGAGGTTAAACTTGGTCAAACTAGTCTAGGTTGGTCAAACCTAGGCTTAACCAGTCAATTCTAGGTCAACTAGCTAAATATCACACAAGTTACACTAGTCTGGTGATACACAAGTGTATCTATACCACATGCCATAGGCTATCCTACCTAGTCCATGAACCAAATCACATGTAGGCCAATACCCATTACCATATTAGGCTATATACACATTATCTATATAGGCAAATGCCATATTCACTACATATTACCTAATCACATGCACATTTCACATTTATATATATTCACCTAGGTTAGATATTATATATATATATATATATATATATATATATATATATATATATATATATATATATATATATATAGACATACACATAGACATAGACATAGAGATACAGATATGTAAATAAGGTAAATGTGTGTGTGTGTATATGTATGTGAGTGGGACAGATTGTGTGTGACAGGAATTGAAGGGGGTAGTGTGTATATGTTTGTGTAATGTGCCATTAAGATGTGTAGGCATGTGTGTGTGAGTGTGTTAGTGTTTAGGTATAATAGTGATAGGAATACAGGCAATATGTGTCTGTTTGTTAGTGTCATAGATTATGGAATGTGTGAATAGGTGACAGGAAATCCTCATATGTGTGTGTGAGTCAAAATCATATGTGTGTGCTATGAGAGTGTGAGGGAAATGTGAAAATCAGAAATGTGTGTGTGTGTGTGGAGGGGTGTGAGCTATGTGTGTGGGAAATGAAATGTGTGACGGGTTTAAGTAGTGTCATGTGTGAGTTAAACTCAAATGTGTGAGATGATCTCAGTTTGTGTGTAAATTGGACTTCACATATGTGTGTGTATATGTTGAGGGTCTTGTGTGTGTGTGCATTGTGTATGAGAGGGAAAAACTGGTAACCAGAAATCTGTGTTCAGGTTGTGTGTGGCAATGTGATTCATAGGACTGTGACATATGTGAGGAAAACAGTGTGTAAATAGGACTATGTGTGTGTGTTGAGGGAGTAACATAGGCTTCAGTTTCTGAATAGTGATAGGAATACATGTGTGTGTGTGTGTGTGTTGGATGTGTGTGTGTGTGTGAAACACAATAGTGAAAGGATAGGACAGTGAACCAAATGTGGGTATATATGTTAAGGGGTGTGAGAGGAAAGGAAATGTGTGTGTGAGTGATCAATAATGTGTGTGTTTGATAGATAGGAAGTAGGTTTCAGTTTCCTGAAACTGTGACAGGAAACCCCCAACCAAAAATGCAAAACCCTATTCAACGATTCCCTTCACTAGCATAAATCAAAGTGAACTTAAACAACACTCATCAAACATGTAGGTAACTAATTCCTACATTAACAGCATCCTCACAGTTAATAAAAACAAATTGAAACCAAGAATCAGTTTCCAGTTTTTTTTGTATTAGCCTATTGCATTAAATATGGAAAAACTTCATTTGAAACTGATTCTCGAACACCCAACACAATTCCAACCTTAACCTAATACATATGTGGGTGAGCTATTTATCCATTTAACATTATTAAAACAGTAAAAAAATAACAATTAGAACTCAGAAAATTCATTTCAGTCCTTGCGTATCAGTGAGGTATCAGCTAACAAGGGAATTCGAATTTTCGATTTCGAAAACACAACAAAACGATAACCCAATGGTTGGTACTTGATGACAAGCATGTGAGAGTGCATGAGAGTGTCCTCGTGTCCAGGAATTGGACACGAATCGTGTCCAAACTACACGTGTACACAGACAGAAGATAGTGCACGAATAATCGTCGTGCACGCGCGCACTCGTGTCTAGGACACGACACACGACACGACACAACACGTGGGTGTGCACCTAGGTTTGCCTAGGGTAGGGCCAGGTCTGTGTCAGCCTGAAACGTGTCCACGTGACACAGGCATGACACGAACCCCGTGTCAGCAGCGCCTGTACGTGTGCACAGCCGCCTGCGCGCGACAACGCGTGGCCAGTGCGGCGGCGATTGCGCCACGCACACTCCACGAGATGCTCCTAAATTTTGGGAGCATAGTCGCCGACGTTGCCCCAAGGCCACACAAAAAATTAGTACACGACGTGTCCTGTGTCCAGAGAAATTGAGCCCGTGATGCAGGACACGGCCTACGGGCTCGTGCTGCGTGTCCACGCGCAAAAACAGGACACAAATGGTCACGAAACACCAGGACACCTTCACAAAAGTTAATACACACATCAAGCTCTACAAATCCATGCAATTATATTTCAAAAATATGAAAATTAATTCCTATGTGGCATTTCAACAAACACCTAGTATATCAATAAGATACGTGTCCGATACGGACACGAAATTGACACGAATTGTGCCCAAATTTCGTGGGTAGTTAGGTTACCCCTAAACCTAACCTATTATGCATGAAAATCAGGAAGAAACAAGGGTTTAGGTGGTTTACCTATTGAGTATCAAAACTCAAGAACAAGCTTTAAAGAGGGGATTCCAAATGGCAACTCCAAATCTCCAAATGGCATGCAAACTGACGTGCTCCTCCAAAATCAGTATATAAACATAAATTAGATCCTATTGGAAAAGACTAGGATTAAAAAGGAGCTAAAATGAATTAATTAGGAATTTCTAAAGTTGGGGATTTACCTATTTCTAAACTTGAGATCTATTTTCATGAGAGGCTAACCCTAAATGAAGGAGGCATTAAATAGGGGTGAGAAACCCTAGGTTGGCTGCCATGGGTGGGCTAGGATTGGTCTTGGGCTTAATTCATGGGCCTAAGGCTTAAACACTAGACTTAAAATTGGTAAGTCATAAGTCATTGACTTAAGTCACTAGTCATGGACTAATTCCACCCAACTAATCCTCCCTACCTTAAAACTACTTTCTAATTAATAAATTAGATTAACTAGAGTTAGACTAGGGTCACCAACTAGGGTTAGTTCTACAAAGTATCAACTAGTCAAGACTAACATAACACATAGCAATATTTAATTAATATTAAATTCACACAAATTCCCATAAATCATAATAAATTCAAATAAATCCTAAAATGACCAAAATACCCTCTAGGCTAAAATATACTAGTCAAACATCCTAATCACATGGCTAGGCCCTAAGGTTACACTAGTCAAACACCAAAATTATAAGTCATAACTTAAAATAGTTTTTTTAAAATGATTAAAATTCACTAAAAATTATATAATTATTTAAATATCATAATTAAATAAATTAAAACACAAAATTTTAAAATTACCCTCATTTTAGAAACTGGGTGTTACAAGTCTACCCACCTTAGAAAAATTTTGTCCTCGAAATTAAAATGGTAGTAGTCCTTCTAGGTCAAACACCCCACAATCAAAGTCTCAAACATACCGTCAGATAATCATATGCGTCTGTCCAAAATCATGATACTCAGAATCTTCGTCATGCTAGTGAGGAAGGCTACGATAATCACAGAGTCCTCGACTAAGGTACATACCTTTAGAATTATGGTATTTAAAATTTTTGCATTACCGCATGCTTGGCAGCAAAAACCTTAAATTCACACATCCAAAAAATACATCCAAAATATGACTATATGTCCTCACAATGCCAGCTATCATGACTACAAAAGACTCTAGATCCCATAACTCAGGCGACCTAGCCCACACGACTTATCTCGGAAGAAAACAAAATCGAAAAGAATGCCAGATCAAATCTTATCAACAATAAGGAAGCAGATAAGAACAGATGGAATTGAATTTCAAGATAGATATAATGAGGCAAGGTAGGAATAGAATCGAAAAGAACAGAATCTGCAAGCACCTCTCCTACTGCCTGAGCATCCTCGACTGACATGGCGTAAGCTCGTCCTTGCTGGCCTCCTCCAACCTGATGCTGATACTGCACAAATCTCTGCTGCTGTGTCTGTAACGGTCCCCGCTGCTGACCTACCGGAGCCTTGGCTTCTCCTCCTGGTACTGCTCCTTGTGCTACTCTGCCTATGTACTCGAAACACTCCCTCAGCTGGTGGTCCCCTGCTCTATATAGTAGGCACCTGCCCAGCCTCTTCCTGCACTCACCCCATCTATGCCCCGACTTCTTGCAGTAGGGGCAACTGACTGCCTACTGTCTGGGTGCCTGATGCTGTCTGGGCTGCTGCTGTCCCTGCTGATGGCCCTGACCCTGGAACTGCTGCTAAAACTGATACTGAACGTACGGCCTCTTGGCCGGTCCTCCGCTACTGCTGCCTTCCTGGGAGTCTCGCCCCCTCTGGAGCCTAAGCTCAAGATCATCCTCTGCAGCTAAAGCGTCCACCAGGATCTCCTCAAAGGTAGTGCTGCGGGCATTCTTGGTGTAGGACTTGACCTCCTTTACCAAGCCCTTCCGGAACATCCGGGCCTTCGTCGCCTCCGACAAGCCCTCTACAAATTTGCTCAGGCGGCAGAACTATCCTGAGTACTCCTCCACAGACTGGCTCCCCTGGACTAGGGCCTCGAACTGAGTCTCGAGGGCTCCCAGCGCTGCATCTGGAAAGAACTTCTCCTTGAACAGCTTCTTGAATGCTGCCCAAGTCTGTCCTGCTGCACCGACCCTCGGGTCGGCCTGGTACTATATACGGGCCAGATCCTGCATCATGCTGGCCGCTGCCTCAATCTGGAGCCTCGTCGGGATCTCAGCCAACCTGAATATCTCTTCCATGTGCTCAATCCACTTATCGGCATACAAGATCCCCTCTGTCCCTCGGAAGTCTCTCGGGTGCATCTTCTGAAAATCTTGGATGCCCTTCATCCGCGGCTGGTACGGCTGCGGGGCTGCCGCTTGCTGAGCTACAACTCTCACTACTGCGGTCACTGTCAACTCAATGCCTCGTGTGAGCTCTGCTGTATGCCTATGCTGCTGGGTCTGCTGACCCTCCATGTACTGCCGGAAGAAAGCAAACAGCTGTACGACGTCAACTGTCCTTGCAGGTGGCTGCTGCTGCTGAAGCGCATCCGGAATCGCCGGACTCGGCTTATGCCTCACAGGTGGAGGGGCTCCTCCGAAAGCAGCCGAAATGCCTACCCTAGTTGGCATGACTGGGGCTGCGGTACCAGGGGCTGCTTTCCCATGCCGCTGTTCGCTGCCCTCGTGGATCCTATTCCGCTGTCCGGATGCTGTCCAGCGCCTCCCCGTGGCCGCTCGCCCGGCCGATCTCCTCAGGCCGACCCCCGTGTCGAACCTCGCTGTCCCTTCCGCTGCAGACCGCCTCCGCGATGCCCCACCGACGTTCGACCTTCGTGCCAGACCCACGGCCCAAGCCGCTGTCCGCACTTCCAGTGCTGTCCCGAACCGATCCGCGTGGATATTTCCTATTTCTATTTTACATCTGAGAGCTCTAGCCGAACAACTGAGATATAATCCCGTGTCCTTGTGTCCCTCCCGTAGTTAGTCGGTGATGATGCGGTCCCGACCCCGTTACGGGGATCAAAATTTTATATTGTTGCGTTAGGGGATACGCAGTTTCGTTGGTTACGTCACGGCGTAATTTCTCTTTGGTACTGTGTGCTGTGGATTATTTCTTTTTGGGTTTGGGTATTATTTTGCGTGTTATGGTTTAATCCCTTGGGTTGGTTATTGCTTAGGATTTATGTGCTGTGTGTTTGTATCTTAGGCTATGACTTGCCTTGGTGGCTTTGGAGATTGGTATATGGGTGGTGTGGTTTTGAGTGTTGTTTAGTATTTTGGGTTATTGTCGGTGTGGGTTTTGTACCGCCTATTTGGCTAGGTCATCCTAGTTACAGAGGAGGTGCTGCCCAAATTTTTGGAAAAGTATTTTAAAATGATATTTTATAAGTTCAGTAATTTTTGTATATCAAAACCTATTTCTAAAACCCTGGTCCTTGCAAATGGTTTCATTGGTTTTGATTTGGTTAAAGTGTTGGTTGGTTAGTTTCTGTATCCCCTGTAGGCGATGACCGTATCGGTCGGATGAGCCTCGGCGACACGCAAACGCTACAGGATTTCCTGTACGTTGAGGCGTTAGCCAGCAACGTGAGATTGCATGACCCAGTCTGAGACGCCCATTTTTTCTATAAATTATATTTAATTATATGTTATTTTAGAACTAGTTATTGGCCTCTAGTATTTTGGGTGCAAGACTTCGGCCCCCTGACTGGACCGCTTCACGGCATTCAGAGCTCGCCTCAGCTTTTAAATTAAATTAATTAATTTGTTGTAAGGGCATAAGCCCAGTTTTTATTTGTTTTTATGTGGCCCTGTATTTGTGTAGTTTAGGATTTTCTGTTCTTTTTGGGTTGCTGCTTTGCGTAATTAGACACATACTTAAAATGGGTATTATTTTTATATAAAATATTATAAGAGTTTTCTCACTTCTAAATAAAAAAGGATAAAATTCAAGTTTTTATTATTTAAACAAATTCACATTTTTCTCATTAAAATAAAAACCTAATTTTATGTATATAATATTAAAGTATAAAGTTTTGTTAAATGAATTGGAAAATATGATCTTTACCCAATAAATCAATAAATCGGTTCCTTTTTCGTTAATTGATAATTGTATCCTGTGACGGTAGAGTAGGTTGATAGCTTTATTAACAACTTAAAAAAAAATTGGACTAGGACCTGCTTCTAGAAATTGTAACTAAGCACACCTAGATATGGTTTCCTCTATGGTTCTAAGTCAGGGTGCTCAACTGTAGGGTTTTGAGGACGTATTTGACTTCCTCCCCAGGTACCGACATCCTGTTCCAGTCATTAACAAAGGCAAGTTACGATTATGTTTTCTTGCATTTTATTTAGTAATTGTCATGTTGCATGCTTAAACCACATTGCTACACGGAACCCTCTCCTAGGGTTCAAATATTGATTGATATTGATTGTGGGGATATTGGGGGAATAGTATAGCATTTATGACCAATACCCCGAATGTTGCATATTGTTATTGTACGAGCTTACCCCTCTTACACACGGGGATAAGCCGTATTGCGTCGCTAGGATGCTATTGTACAACCCAAGCCGGTCATAGACGTTACATATTCAAATCATATTATTTCAAATACTGAATTGCTGAAAATTGCTGGAAAATATTGTTCAAAGTATTTCAACTGTTTAAAATTGCATCTTTTTATTATTATTTAGAATGTCGGATTATGTACTCGTACTTGCTCTTTTTATGACTGGATCCCCCCCTCCAATAGGTGATATTGATGACGCTGAGCTATTGTACAATAGCTATTATGATCCTGTGCTATACCCTGCGGTGTTACCAGAGTCTCCCTTGGAGGACGCGGATCCTGAGGCCGAAGAGCCGGCCGTTTAGCTAGTTGCTATTTCCTTATTTTTCTAGTTTCATCATGTTGGAGATTGTAGACTTTTGGTTTCAGTGTTTATTTCAGTACATTCCTTTCCAGTTGTATTTTCTCTTTGTTGAATAAAAGTTTTAAATATTCGTAAATTTGTGTTGTGACAAATGTATAGATGTTGTTGAGATTACCTGCATAGAAACAGCTTACTGCTACCGTCTCACAACAGTGCAGGCTGGGCATGATCCAATTCGACCCAACAATTTGGGATCGGGTCGTGATAAGAGGGATACCAGTATATATCGTCATCTTTGAGTTTTCTCTCTGCACTTACTTTTACTTACTCATAACTGTGATATATTTCTGTGATCTTGCTGCAAACATTTTTTAATAGTTATATTTCATTGCCTACTCTATTCACCCCCCACTAAAGTATAACGCTTTACATTTTCGTTCCTACAGGCTTGAGGAGATACAAGAGTTTCTTGATAAGAAAACACGATCAAATTATTGGGTAAGGAGAGAAAATGGAATTCAACAAAAATAGGCAATTTAGATAATTAAAAAATAAAAATTGACGAATATGGTTTAGAAGATGATCACATGTATGACAACCCATTAGTGTCTAATTCGATTAACACTACCAACAATGCTATAAATGTGTAATCTCCAAAAATAGGTAATAACCTCCTATATCTCAAAATTTGATCAATAACTCAATATTCGAAATTCAAATTCGTGTTTTATATCGGCATAATCCTCAAATTTGTAGTTTAATAAAATCATCGATGTCTTTCTATACTAAACTCTTCATCTAATTTATTATTTTTTTCATCAAAATTTGATATTCCACAAAATTTTAAGAATCTTTGAAATATTAGAACTCATCAAAAATAAAAATTCAATAAATCTCCAATCAATTTAGTCGAAAGCAAAAATCAAGCACATCTTATTTGGAAATTTGTACTCATCAATCAACAAGAAAATTAATTAAAAAAATTCCATCTACAACATTTGAGTAACTTCGAAAACTAATAACATTAAAGGACCTTATTTTATCTTCACATGAAATTTTTCAAAATATTTCATCTAGTAGTGTCTTCTTAAAAATTCAATACACAACTCAATCTTATATGCTTCATAATCACATAATCATCTTATCTGCTATACCATAATATCCTCTATGGGGTTCTAATATAGCCCCGTATAACTGAAGGGTGTCATGATTCGATTTCCATCTCCGCAAAGGGAAATATATTAAGAACGTGGTTGTACGAATCACGGAGGAGTTTAATGAATAATCCTCCATAAGGAACGCAATCAATTGGGAGGGAAAGAAATCCATATGGTTGGATTCAAGATCGTGGTAGGTTTTGGGTAAGGAATGAGGGTTGCTAGTTAACGCACGAAATAAAGAATATTAAGGATTAAGTAAATCAAGTCGAAAATACTTAGAGACTCATGAGACATGGTTCTTTGAGAGAAGATAGCATCCTAGATTGGGGTACGATCAAGGAAACGATTCTAATCATCCTCAAGTTTCAAATTATTAGAAGGTCATGATAATAGATCTATGTTTGAGGGAAAGGACAAGTAACTCAAGATGAGGATGTAGTTACCTGGCTTAGTCGATGACTAACTACACTTGTGTATATACAACTATCATGGCCATAAGTGATATGACAACTAAAGTAGCACACTTCTAATCTCATTAGGGTGACATTCCATCCATCTTGGTTCTATATAAAGATAAAATCTAAATCCTTAATTCGAGTTTCCTCACAAGTTCCGCAATATGTATAAAAATAATCCATCAAATCCTTAAATGTTAAAGACCATTAAGAATATGACTCAAAATCTCTATTCAAAGTAAAAATAATTCAATAAGTCATAAGTATTTTCTAGAATCTTCAAAGTTAAAAACTACTTTATTTTCTCAACCTTATATAAGTAAATTCTATCGATCGTCTTATGAACGCCATTTAGCAGTCTCCACAATAAAAGTAAAATTTCTAACTATCATTGATACATCACTACTACCCAACTTAGAATCTACCAATATTTCCTTTAAGAAAAATTTTCCACAATCATTCAATAGTGCTCACTCGTCTTAGAAGGTTTAACATATGTTATATCACATGTGACACCCCTTAATCGTAAAATATAACCACCTAATAATGCAATTGCCTTATGGGATCCATACCTAATACTACCCATATGTCTATCTTCCGTCAAGCACAAGCGTTCGTCTTTCCGAAATAGGTAAAGACGAAAAGCAATAAAGAGTTCAAGGAAGATGTGCTCGAATACAATTACGGGGTTCAAAGGCGATTGAATAGTTCAAAAGAGATTATGATATATTACAATAACAACTTTAAATGAATAGTTAATATTATCAAAATCTTGTAAACTATATTTGATAATTACTAAAAAGATTATGATATATTTATAGTTTAAATAATTTAACAAATTTTTTAATGTTCAAAAATAAATATGATTTTTATAAAATTCTATGAAAATTATTTTCAAAGAACAAAAATAAAATAAAAGTAACAGTTTGAAGTTCAAAAAAAAGATTCAAAATTTTGGAGATATGTATATAATTATTTATCTGAAAAATTCATATGGATGAAAGGAATACCATATGTAAATATACTAGTATATACTATATTCATCCTAATTAAATAATTTTAAAAATTAAAAGATACTCCAAAATTTATGGGGTTTACATCCTATCCAACTTACAAGGATTTCATCTTCGAAATTAAGAAATAACTAAGGTAGGTAGGCTTGAGGAGATATAAGATTTCTTCATAAAAAATACGCTCAAATCATTGGACGACGAGAGGAAACGACATTTAACATTAATAGGCAATTTAGATAATTTGGAAAATAAAAATCAATGAATATAGTTTAGAAGATGATCACATGCATGAAAACTCGTCAGTGTCTAATTCGATTAACACTACCATCAGTCCTATAAATGTGTAATCACCAAAAATAGGTAATAACTTCCTAAATCTCAAATTTTTATCAATAACTATGTGTTCAAAATTCAAATTCACATTTGATATCGTCATAATCCTCAAATTTCTGGTTTAACAAAATCATCGATGTCTTTCTATACTCAACTCTTCATCTAATTTATTATTTCTTCATCAAAATTTTATATTCCATAAAACTTTAAGGTTTTTTGAAATATTAGAACTCCTCAAAAATTAAAATTCAATAAATCTCAAATCAATTTAGTCGAAAGCAAAAAAATAAAGCTCATCTTATTTGTACTCAACAATCAACAAGAAAATTAATTAAAAAATTCACCTTCAATATTTGAGTAACTTCAAAAATTAATAACATCAAAGAAACTTATTTTATCCTCACATAAAATTTTCCTAAATATTTCACCTAGTAGTGTCTTCCTCAAATTTCAATACACACTCAATCTTGTATGCTTCATAATCACATAATCATCTTATCCGCTATACTATAATATCCTCTATGGGGTTCTAATCTACTCCCGTATAACTGAAGGGTGTCATGATTCGATTTCCATCCTCGCACAAGGAAAATATATTAAGAATGAGGTTGTACGAATCACGGAGGAGTTTAATGAATAATCCTAGTTCCATGAGGGATGCAATCAATTAGGAGGGAAATAAATCCATATGGTTGGATTCAAGATCGTTGTAGGGTTTGGGTAAGGAATGAGGGTTGCTAGTTAATGCACAAAATAAAGAATATTAAGGATTAAGTAAATTAAGCTGAAAATACTTAGAGACTCATGAGACAAGGCTCTTTGAGAGAAGATAGTATTCTAGATTGAGGTACGATCAAG
Source organism: Iris pallida (assembly GCA_029216955.1). Lineage (NCBI taxonomy): Eukaryota > Viridiplantae > Streptophyta > Magnoliopsida > Asparagales > Iridaceae > Iris > Iris pallida. The sequence goes on from JANAVB010031220.1 coordinate 1,332,313, forward strand.
GAAACGATTACAATCATCCTCAAGTTTTAAATGATTAGAAGGCCATGATAACAGATCTATGGTCGAGGGAAAGGACGAGTAACTCAAGACGAGGATGTAGTTACATGGCTTGGTCGATGACTAACTACACTTATCTATATACAACTTTCATATCCATAGGTGATATGGTAACTAAAGTGGACACTTCTAATCTCATTAGGGTGACATTCTATCCATCTTGATTCTATATCAAGATAAAATATAAATCCTTAATTCGAGTTTTCTCACAAGTCCCTTAATATGTATTAAAATAATCCATCAAATCCTCAACCGTTACAGAACGTCAAGAATAAAACTCAAAATCTCTATTCAAAGTAAAAAAACTAAAATAAGTCATAAGTGTTTTCTAGAATCTTCAAAGTAAAAAACTACTTTTTTTTCTCAACCTTATATACGTAAATTCTATCGATTGTCTTATGAACACCATTTAGCAGTCTCCTCAATAAAAAATAAAATTTCTATCATTGATACATCAATACTACCCAACTTAGAATCTATCTTTCCTTTAAGAAAAAATTTCCTTAATCATTCAATAGTGCTCACCCGTTCTCGAAGGTTTTAACATAGGTTATATCACATATGATATCCCTTAATCGCAAAAGATAACCACCTAATAATGCAATTGCCTTATGGGATCCATACCTAGTACTATCCATATGTATATCTTCCCTCAAGCATGAGTGTTTGTCTTTTCGAATTAGGCAAAGACGAAAAACAATAAAGAGTTTAAGGAAGATGTGATCGAATACAATTACGGGGTTCAAAGACGATTAAATAGTTCAAAAGAGAGTTGAAGATCCTATTTTTGTAAATTCCTACTCGCAGGCCCGCCAGTATAGTTACATTAATACGATATGCATGTACCTGTCTAGAGGGCAAGTATTTTTCTAATAAGCTAAGTCAACTATATCTCAATCTACGTAGAATAGTCATATGAAGAGCGAACCAAGTGCACTAAGGTTGATCAGACCATAATACACTGATTCTAATTAGATAGTGTAAGTGGACATCCCCAATAAAATATATGTCCTAAACAAGCTCAATAAAATAAATAAGCTTGCAAAACTATGCTATAATAGCAGCATCAGTCAAGATAGTCCAAAAATATAAGTATGTAAGATTATGATGAAAGAAAGTTGAAATAGTTCAAGTTCCTAAAAAATATAGAAATCGTCCGGTGTTTGTGCCTCTACAGTTGTCCTATTATCTTCATGTCTAAGGATTTGTTCGACAAAATGGGGTATGGACCTCTAAAACTCTATAGTCTAGGTAAACCTATCTTCCTACACTAGCATATATTTAGTGTCACTCAATTGTACTTTATTAATAGATTATAAGGACAATGGGATGCTATGTTGTTAGGTATGCTACCCAACTTACAAGAGTTCAACTAATAGTGTAATTGAATAATAGAGCATATATACCTAGTACAAGTCATCTTCATAATCTCAATTAAGCACGAAAAATAAGATTCACGGTAGAAAGGAATCAAGTAAGATGTAAATCAAGGCAGTCAAACGAGAGGTCAAAAATGGAATCAAAGAATGAGATCAAGCATGTGGATGAGATCCTAGACTCTAATACTATATGTAGGCTTGCTTGCTACAGTAATATAACCAAATAATATATTCGTAGACCTGCATGGGCTACCACAAAATATGTAATGCCCAAGTCCCAAAATAAGTAGGACTAGGAATGTAATATGTAGTCATATAATAAGTATAAGTAAGTTGTAAATGCAGTATATAGATAGCCATGATTCACTAAATCTCATCCACAAAAAAAAAATAAAGATTTCATTAACCAACTATGGAAGTTATTGAACAAGTGTTGGGTAAAGACAAATCCACTACCAAGCAATGCAAACAGAAAAAAATTAAAAATAACAAATAAAAGCATTTGTCACAAGCAGCTAAGGATGATCCAAGTGTAAGTCAACTTCAATAGAGAGAAGATCATGGTCTTGGCTAGAACTCCTACAAAAAGTCAAGAATACCTACACTTGGACAGATCACCAGGTCTGCAAAGGGAGTAACAAGATACAGAAAAATATGTCATATTACTGTATAAATTTCTCAATAATAATTCAGATCATAATATGGTCCAATACTCCATCCTTGAATTAGTATAGCATCCCCTCAACCAAACAAGGACTGGTGATGGAACCCTAATCTATGATAAAGTATTTTTCTATGCTATAAATTCGATATAGAATCAGGATCACAACAAGGTTCAGTATTTTATCATCGAAATAGTGAACCACACCTACAACCAAACAAGGACAAGGTGTGACACACTACTTTGCGACAGAATACTATTCCAAGCCACGATCTGGAATAAGTACATAAACCAAAAAGTATATATACCTAAATGGATAAGAACACCTAACTATTCTATGTGAATACAATGGCTCTCTAGCAAATAATAGGATTGGCATAGTCCTCTCTTGGGCACCAGGATCCTCAAAGCATCACATTTCCTCGAACGTCAGTAGCCATAAGTAAAACATAGGATCGTCAATATAGTGCCCGCTCCACGAAGGCACTAAATAAACAGAAAGATCGAATTTTGCTGACTCTGGAACAGAAGACGATTTATCTGGATGAGTAGACAAGGACTATATTTTCTGATTCTTTTTACGCCTAATAAAGAATATGTAATTTGAAATGAATGTTTATTGTTAAGAACAAGAGCTTAATCAACAAAAATGCTACTATAATAATCCAGTATGCTTTAATAGAGGAATTGCATTTTGCTAAATGATCAAACCCATTGCCATGCTAAGACAAGATAAGATTCTACTACCATGCTAAAAGTTAGATTAATGTTGCTTCAATTGATAAACTGTTGCCATGCTTAATAAGAAGATAAAAGAGAATATTTGCATGTCCCTAGTTATATTCTATCAAGAGTAGAATGCTATGCTTACTGTTATCAAACTTTTATCTTGCTTGCAAAAGGTTGAATGATTTCATGTTCCTGAACAGTATCTTGTAACGAGTGAATGAAAGAAGGGCACTTGTGTTGATTGAACGAATGATATCAAAAGAGAAAAGCAGAGTTATGATTCGGTTGTTTAATGAATAAAAAGAAAGGAGCTACTTGTTTAGTAACCTAAAAGGAAGAGAGGAGCCACAGGTCTGTATTATGAAATAAAAAGAAAAGACAAAATTGTTGCTACGGATGGACTATGAATTGAATGGTTTATCTGATAGAAATTACATTCATGCATTGGTCTCGGACAACTTATGCACAAGGTAATAGTCTTTCGATGGTTCCTGGGGCACTAGGAATCAATCGGTCTAAGAGAGATTGTAGTAGCACCCCTGAGGTGAATGATAGCTCTACAAGAAAAATAACAATTTACAGCGCGAAATGTGTCATAAATGATCTTTCGTGGCGTACTTTTTTATGCCGTAAAAGGTTATGGCGCAAATGACCCTATAATTTATGGCACGCATTTGCACGCTATAAATAACCATCGCTATCCTTTCGCAACGCGCATTAGAACATTGTAATTGACAATTGCTATCTTTTTACAACACATATTAGCATATTTTTAACAATGCACATTTTAACGCTGTAAATGATCGCTTTGTCTTTTTAGAACGCATATTTTGAACACTGTAATTGACTCTCTTAATCTTTTTATAACGCATATTCAAATGCCGTAAATGACACTCTCTATCTATTTGCAACATGCTTTCGAAAGTTATAAATAACCATGTCCATATTTTTACAATGCGCTTCAGCATGCTGTAAGTGACCATCTTTTTCTACAACATGCTTGTGGCCTGGGCCTTGCAGTGTTGAGGCATTGGTTAGGACAACAACAACAACAATGCTTGCACGAAACAGACAAGGTGCGAGAACAAATACAATATCAACAACCAAATATATAGTAAAGCTTTCGCCATGTGCAACCAAAATAAGTTCCAATTCACTTTGACACAAATGCAAGTGCCAAACTCACACGCACAGAGTTGCAGTACAAATTCAAATGGCACAATTGCAAGCAAACCAAAATTCAATAAAGCTTTTTCCAAGTGAAACCAAAATTATATTTCAAATTAAAATGGTCCAAACACAAGTCTCAAACAAATATTCAAGTGCAACCAAAATGAGAGTTCAAATTAAAATGACAAAAAATACAAGTTTCAGTTGATAAGATCTCCTTGTTAGTGCCTTGCCTACAGAAATAAAACTCACATCGTCTATCTCTTCTTCGGTACTTGATAAGATCTCACCGAGTGGCTTTGGGAACAAAGCATTGAGTTCCTGACATTACAATTATAATAGTTTTCGCACCCAAAGAGAAAAACTATGTTGTAAAATAATGATATTGAATCTTAAATTACTTTAATCTATGTTAGCAAAACCCTTAGCATGCAAGTTGTGTATGAGGGATTCATATATATTTATGTGTATGTGGTTCATATATATATATATATATATATATATATATATATATATATATATATATATATATATATATATATATATTTATTTATTTATTTATGTGTGTATGGGGTTCCTAGAAATGCAGTAGGTTCCTGGAAATGCAATAGCAGACATTCATATATATATTTATGTGTGTATGGGGTTCCTTGAAATGCAGCAACTACATTCATATATATTCATGTGTCTCCAAAGGTATCAAATCATTCATATAAACAATCAGTAAAAAAACTTATGGTATCAGCTACATATGAACGTTGAAATAGCATATATATATATATATATATATATATATATGAAACGTTGAAATATCATTCATATAAACCATTCATATGAAACTTGTGGTATCAACTGATATTCAACCGAACATATACCAACCTATGGGAGTTTTAGATACATATGAAACGTTGAAATATCATATTGTTAATTTCTTCTCAAGGATTGAAAGCATGCATCTTTTGTTCTCTTTAGGATTTGCAGAAAGCCATTGTGAAGACTCGTCGCAAGAACAATTCAAAGAAACCTACCAAGACTGCTGGATAGTCTGTCAATTCGGTAAACAAAGAAGATTTGGACTCTGATTCACTCCCAAGATTCATCATGCATGTTCCTCATCTTTAATATTTGTTATATACAGGAATTCATGGTTTTACTGTTGACATGGACTTATTTTTCCTCTAAATTGATGTCTATTTCTATGAGTTAGTCATTAGTTAGCATCTTGGCAAGTTCTAGTAAATTTAGGGCCGTTACCTGGTTCCCTAACATTGACATTTTGTTCGAAGAATGTGCTTAGATTTAGGGAATCATTAGTCAACATCTTGGTCAGCTTAAGTACGTCTAGGTCCATTATATGTTTCCCTAACATTAACACCTATGATGAGATGCTTGGCTCTACAGATGAAAATGAGCCCCTGCAGGTATCCACTACTTTGTTTGGATGTAGATTGAATATCACTTCTTAGACTTGATCTTTATTCAATGAGATTGTGTCAATTTGTTTCTGAAGGGAATATTATTTTTTCTATCACCAGATACTTAGGGACGATAGCTACTGGCAAATACTTTGTAATGATAGCTAGTTGCAAACTGAGCAACCATTACAGCTGGATATACTAATACCCTTGTTGAAATTGCATACATTTTCATTAAATAGTTGTCGAATATACTTCTCGGAATCCTATGCTTCCAAATAAACCAGAATGCAAACTGAGCAACCATTACATATACGGGTCGCAAATCATGAAAAGCTCAATATAATAGCGTGATGCCATTGTTAATAACAACTCAATGTGTATTAGCCTAGATAATAGCTCTGTCATGTATCATAGATGGATGAATTTGTATATGTAGCTAAGCAAAATATATAGAAATTCCATTGGAGCTACTAAAAGGTCGAGTTCTTCTAGTCCCATTATTGTTATATAATTTGATCCTGATCAAACTTTCTTCTATGCCACCGCAAAAAATGTTCGTGATCGCCTGAATCAAGCTACATCTCCTTCGTCTTGAAATTGTACAAGTTACTTGTTGTAGAGTTGGAATGAGACATCAACATTTTCATAAAGTTGATCCCAAACAGACATACTGCATCATGCTTTCTAGATTCAATAGCTACGCTCAACTTGCAGTATAGGATAAAAACTAATAAATTATAGTTATCCTGGCTTTAATGTCAAAGTGATTTATATATGCTACACCAATGTTATTTTATTCTCGTCTGCAATTACACTCTATTATGTCACTCCTTATTAGTTTAGAGATCATGGGAGTCTGAATTGTTGAATAAACCAGAATGCAATATATGATATCATCTTTCCTCATCAAGCCAGAATGCAAAATGAGCAACCATTACAGCTGATGTACTAATACTCTTGATGAAATTGCATACATTTTCATTTAACAGTTGTCGAATATACTTCTCTGAATCCTATGCTTCTCTATATTAGTGTGTTTTTTCAGTTGCAGACTTAAAAGGCCATAAGATATGTTATGGTAGAGAAAAATCTAGCACAAGACAAAAATGAACTTGAACAACCTTCTCCCCTCTTCTACTCTTCTCTCCAAAAGCCTTTGATTAGATCCCCAATCGAAAAATTATGGGAAACCTAAAGTGGAAATGAAAACCTAAAGGGGAGATAAAAACCTAAAGGGAGGGGGGTTAAAAATTAGGGGGAAATAAAAACCTAGCTAGGACGAAAAGTTTATTGGAAATAAAACTTAGGGGGGAACCTGTAGAAAACCTTTCTATCAGGTGGGAAATAAAAACGTAGGGGGGGGGGGAGAGATTTAGGGAAAGAATTTTAAGAAGGAAAATAATTTACTTTTATAGTAAGAAGTTACTTTAATAAGTACAATTACAACATACATAGAAAATATGTTGTAAATGAGTCTTCAATTACAATGCGCAAAATTTTATGCCGAAAATGAGCCTTCAATTACAACATGCAAAAATGTATGTCGTAAATGAGCCTTTAATTACAGCATGCAAAAATGCATGCCGTAAATGAGTCTTCAATTACAACACGAAAAATACAAGCCATAAATGAGTCCTCAATTACAACACGCAAAAATACATGTCGTAAATGAATCTTCAATTACGGCGTGCATGTCAAACACGTCATAAAAAAGACAAAAAATACCTCTTTTACGGAACACATATTTACACGCTGTAAAAGAGTGTCATTTACAACACACAATAACTGCACATCGTAAATTGTACGTCGTAAATGCTATATTTTCTTATAGTATAGACCTCGCGATTAGGGGAGGTGTTGTGTCTATTAGCGACAAACTAAACCATGAGTCACAATGCCTAATCATGGGAATAGGTAGGCAAGATGTCGGTTAGTGAAGAGATGAACCCTGAGCCACAACTGCTAGCATGTGTGTTATCAGTACAGAGTTGAGCCATGAGTCATGGCTGCTGGTATACATACGTGTTAGTGCAGAGCTAAGCCTTGAGTCATAGCTGCTTATCGATGGCATGCATATAGAAAAATTATTGCTAGACTAACACTTTAGAGATGAACATTGTTGGATATGTATATTATGTTCATTCCAATTCTTGTCTTGTGCAGGGATGGATAGTCGGCTATGGGTAAAAATCACTAAATAAGTGAAGTTCGTTAATGCTTATGTTTCTATCCTGAAATGCTTCTATGAATAATATGATAAAAATAAAATATTATTGTTCCAAGAGCTACTAAAGATGTATGATGCCTAGAATGCTGCTAATGTCCCTAATAAATCATATGGCTTATGAAACACGTTGTGCACATCTGCATAGTTGAGATCGTCCTTGAACATGGAATTGATCCGATAGTTGGCTTTAATGAAAGAAATGATATACTTCTTTTCAAAAGTGTTTTTAAAAATGTATACTGACTCTATACTGCATGAAATGGACATAGGTAAAAGTATCAAGATCATCTCATACGAAACATTTTATTGCTAAATTACTTAGTGATCGTTTCAGAAGGTATAGCCTTTATTCACATCATTAGTATATTAAAGTACTGACCCACCACCAGCTTACATGCAGGTGCAAGTTGGACAAAATGAATGATCCGAAGCGATAGCCCGAGCCTCATCCTCATGAGCCATAAATTAGAAGAGATGTAAGAGATACATTTTCTGTTCAAAAGACGATCATCTGTTACAAGAGTTGATTTTTTATATAAAGGGATGTAATATATGGAACATGATCATTATATTTCTATAAAGTTTCTGAAAAAATATAAGCCAAGTATGGCATGTATCAGAGAGACATTGAGAGCCTTATAATCTATTCAAAAGAATATCAATAAAGAGAATTTGTTTCTGATATTATTGTGTTCAATTCATGTTATGCACTATGTCCGCTATTGCTTCAATTTCTGCAATTATGTTTCGCTGTGTTATTGTCTATCTTATCTATTTTATAATTGTACATGTCTTTACCTTGTGCAAGCATAACTTAGGCTTGTACGACATCATATCCAAGTAAGGACGAATGGCTCCACAGAGGCCAAAGCGAGGACAAAATGACTCTACGGGATCGGGGACAGTCAACCCGTATCTCCGACAGAGGGTACGGTCACAAAAGATAATATGCATGGTAGCCTATATGCTAAAAAAATATCCTCCCTACCTGTGCCTATATATGTTGTATCCACAACACATGTAACCTCTACTAACTGCTAAGTCAAACTAATCATACAAATACTATTAGCAGTTAAATCCTATCGTACGACCTATACGTACTGCTGCGAGACGATACGCAAGGCTGAGATTTATATGCGACTTACGACTCTGTAGCACACACGTATCAAGGCCAATGAATGCAACACAAACGAAGAACGATCACTTAATTCTAGGTCAAATGTGCATAGAAATAAGTAAAGAAGTAATAAAATAGAACTAAACAGTAAACACATCTACATGCGATTTAGAAGAACAATTTATATTATAGAAAATAAATAATAAATAAATATATGTAACATGGGGGGCTACAACATTGGGAGCTAAAGTAAATAAAAAGCAGATGGCATGGTATCTAGCCTGGTGGTGTGTGATGATCAGCCATGTCCCGATTTGTCCAACAGCCATGGTCGACGCAAAAGGGTCCGAATTCACGAGGTAGTAGGAACATATGATTAGTCATGGTCAAGATTGACAACTAAGGGTTTTGTGTAAATAAATACATATACTATTTTTAGAAATATTTATAATATTTAAAAACAAGATTTTTATTACTCAAAATTTCTTTTTTTGATAAATACTTGAAAATCTAAAGTCATTTTTCGGATTGGAACTTGGACCATACATCTATTTTCAAAGTGGGACTTGGACCATACATCTATTTTCAAAGTGGGTTTAGAAATTGGGACTTGGACCGTACATCTAGTAACTAGTATATTTATTTATTTAGAAATACTTGAAAATAGATGTATGGTCCAAGTCCCAATTGTTAGTAACTAAATATTTATATAGGCCCTTTTTGAAAAAAAATTATGTTATAGATCTTCGTGTCAGCTTTAGGAAACATCAAAGAATCAAGAAATCGAGTTCTAGATCTCTTGGATTCTCGAAAACAGTACGACGTATCAATTTTTGGACAACTAGCACTAAAACAATCTTATACAAAAATATATTATAAATTTGCTAAAATAAATTATAGATTATCGAAGCTAACCTCAATACGGTTCAAATAAAAAAATTGAAGGTGAAATGAAGTCCGGAGTTGGTCGCAATGTCTTCACGAAGTTGCTAGAGCTTTAAAAAATGAGGCTGAATTTTATGAAGAATTTTTAAGCTGTTTTAGACAAAAAAATAGGGGAGATTTGGAGAAAAAAATGGAAGATAATTTATTTCATAGGTTCAATAGGTATATATTGTAATGTCCTGCTCCGTACGGTGCATAATGTTGAGTCGTTAACTCAAAGAGTTATGTTGACCCGAAATATGTTTCGATATAAAGAGTTACGTTGATCCAAAATATGTATCGATGTAAATTGATGCAAAGAGTTACGTTGACCCGTGGAATGCATCGAGTAAGATCGATGCAAGTATTAAGTTGGCCTGAGAGAAAGCGTTGAGTCGGTTCAAACATTCTAAAAAAATCGAATCGATACTACGCACAAGTCCGATTCAAACGAATATTGATTTTAGTTGGTTTCATGTGTAGGCTATACTTTTACGTTGAAATTTAAGAGGTCGACATTTTGCCTTATTTGTAACGGAGTCCGCAAAACTAAATCATTGCCTCACAACAGACTGAGATATTGGCACGGTAGGCCGAATCAGTCGAATAATTTAACAAAGCACGAAGTGCTTGAATGGCTAAGTCAGAAGAGTTGGCCATACAATAAAGTTAAGAAATCGAGCCGCATCGGCTCAACGAAATGACAAGGCGTATCGGCTTAAGGTGGGAGGACTTTGACCCTTCTTTCCTACTTCGTCATACCTAAATAAACTGTACTATTGTATGCTAGGTTAACCTATCAAGACCACGAGCGTGGCTCGAAGGAGAGAAATCGTAGTACGTGTTGAACACTTGATAGAATATGTGAAATAAAACGTACATTAAATGTACGAGTCGCTATTGAACATCGAAATATCACAAAGGCGTACATCACTGTGCGCAAGCCTTTTGAACATGGGCTAACTGTATTGGTAAGTGCCTCAGTGCACGAGTTGTTCGTGCCTCCGAGCATGAATTAGAAGGCTAGAATATTGAAAGACTATATCAAAGCGAGTGTCCTAGTGCACGATCCATAGAACATTGAATATACTATCGAGGCATGCCTCAAGTGCACGAGTCTGAGAAAATGAACATAAGTCTAGCATATTGAAAGATCGAATCGAGACATGCATCAAAAGTATGAGTCAAAGGATATCGAATAACTATTGAATGCGGCATATTGCCTTGAATTGTTTGAGACCTTCGGGTCATTTACTTACATTGAATTAAGGCGATGAAACAAAGAAAGAAAGATTTAAATCATACAAAGAATGTGAGAACATAGAAAGAGAAAGAAAGAGTGAGAACATTAAAAGAAAGATAAATGCGAGATGATGCGAAGTCTGAGTTTCGAAATCACGACTATGTTTGGTTGTTTGAGTAAGACGCGTTGCATGGTCGAATGGACTTGAGATATTGTCTGTGCACGGGTGTGTGATGATTTCCTCGAACGAGTTATTGGCCGGGGTACTAGGACCGTTCATCCTAGGAGGGATGTTATTCATTGTTGGTGCACATCTTTTGGAAGTGAATTGTAATCTACTACTGATGTGATAAGCCACAATTGATGGTAAGTTCGACATCCTTCGAATACTTGTACTAGCAACCCGTACAAGGAGGACGCCAGGTTACCCAATTTGAGAAAAAAAACAAGTTTGTCTATTCTTTTGCGAATATGCCAACAACCTTCATATAGTTAAATAACGGTGGACTGAAAGTGCAGGCACACAGAGATCCTGCACAGAGATCACTTATAACATAACAGGGAAAGATGGTAGGCGTATTCACCTTGCGTCAAAGCAAGGATGAGTACGTCGATGTTGGAAAGAAGTCGTGCCATGAAACAACATTAGCTTGAATATTGGTTGCCAACTTGCTTATACAAATGCGATAACATACTTGTCATGACAACTTAAGCTGCATGATTCATTTAACTACTTAATGTCGATTTAGTAAAGTGGGTCTCTGATCAGTACGCGGGAGGATTAGTACTGATCTTCCACCAGATTTCTTACAAGTTCAGGGAATGGCCTACTCGCAGCCGAGCTTCGCTTGAACGTGCTGTGGCATAGAATGCCGTAGAATTTTGAGGCGTGCGACTGCTTTGATGCTCGAACTTACAACAGGATGATGCGGCCGAGATATAGAAGACATAATGTATAGAACTGTAAAATCCTTTGTGGGCAAAAAAAAAGTTGAGTGTTGTAAGCCAATCTGGTATGATTCAATTAGACTATTGAAAGCCTTTGTAATTCCGCTGCTTAATGAATAAAGATAATTGTTTCGTATACTATGTTTCTTCTACTGCTAAATATTGATTCAAAGATAACTATTTTGAGAACTTGTCATCTTGTCTTGTACGAGTATAACTCCGGACTCGTGTGGCGTCACGCCCCAGTAAGGACGATCGATTCGGTAAAATCAAACGAGTACGAACAATTTTTGAGTCGGGACGCGATGTATATAATAGGTAGCAATTATTTAATTAGGATATGATTAGAACTCAATCAATATGGATATGATTAAGATTACCTAATTTAGATAGGATTTGGATTAGTTCAATTAAGAAACTATTTAAATAATTATAGATATGATTCCAATAGGATTAGAATTTCTAATGGATAAATCCACCCCTTAAATTAAATCCCATATAAATTTAAAAAAATAAAATCAATCTAATCATATCATATAAATAATTAATAATAATTTAAAGTAAGGTTCAATCTTATCAAATAATTTAAACCATGCAAGTTCTAATCTAATTAATTTAAAATCAAATAAAATATTTAAGACCTAACCTAATCAATCAAATCCAAATCAAGTCTTTGATCAAAATAATATATAAGCTAACATTTAATAATCCTAAAACTAATTCAAACTAATATTAATATCAAAAGTAATTTAATCAAATTTTAATATAAATTTAAATCGAATAAATTTCTAAAAACTAAATCAATCTAATAAAATAAATATTTGAATACATTCATAACTTTAAATGAATAGTTAATATTATCAAAAACCTTTTAAACTATATTTGATAATTATAAAAAAGGTTAGGATATATTTATATAACTCCAAAATCTAATTTAAATAATTTAACAAAAAAAATTATTGTTCAAAAATAAATATGATTTTTATAAAAATTCTAAGAAAATTTTATTTTCAAAGGATAAAACTAAAATAAAAGTAATATTTTGAAAGTTCAAAAATAAGAGATTCAAAATTCTAGAGATATTTTTATCATCCAAAAAATTCATATTAGAATATGGATGAAAGGAATATCATATATACATATACTGTATATATATATTAGTATATACTATAGTCATCCGAATTAAATAATTAAAAAAATTAAAAAATACTCCCAAATTTAGGGGGTTTATACTTCCATCTGATAACTTGCTCGAGCAGCCCAAGGCCTTAGGTGGTCATCACAAGGCCGAAACTGAGCCCCTTCTAGCCAAATTCAATAAGAAAGCTCACAGCAGGTTGGTCCCTTTGTCGTTGCATTTTCCTACTTTTTATTGATATTTTGATGCAAAACCAATTCTAACGTATACCCCTGCGTGTGTACTTCCATCTCCAGATGGCCATTCATATGGTTTCGTACCGTTTGTACGTGTCGCCAGTTGTACGTTCATTGGTCCAGACTGAACTGGTTTTGGTGCAGGCGTTTCCGGCAACTTGGCGAGCCTTTCGACCTCACAAAAAATATTGTTAATGGTCATAATGTGAGACTCGTCTCACAGTATCGGTATTTATATACGGATAAGTATTTTGTATTGTATTTCGTATTTTCTCGATTTTCGGAACGCTTTAAAATTTTCCCAAATTATAGATTTTCTCCTTGGCCGGTATACCGACGGTGTACCGGAGTACACCGACGGCATACCGCTCGGATGGATTTTCCACATTTTAGATATTTTCGATTTCAGATATTTTCGTGAATAGTGTTTCCGATATTTTCATAAATAGTGTTTTGGATATTTTGATGAATAGTATTTAGATATTTTCGTGAATAGTGTAGATACATTCTATTATCCATTGGACAATTGGTTTTCTTTCAATGGCTAGGATTGATCTAGATTTTGACTCGGATCACTATCCGACGGTCATGATTAATTCACCCTCTCTATATATATCCTATGAGTTTCTCTCTCCTCTCTTTTCTTTCTTTCTCCATTTTCTCTTCCTCCTTCCTCAAGCCTAGGAAAGCTTGGCCTTGAGGTCTAGAGTGTGGTTTCGGAACCCCTCTTGGTGGTGGAGTAGAAGATTAGGCTCGGTTGCTAAAACCTAGGCAAGTACATCTTGCTCAAAAGTGACATGACCATGCTAAAATTTTGTTTTCCATAGAAATTAAAGTTTTATTGTTCTATAATATGCTCCTCTAAATTGTTAACAAGTTTAATGCATAGCACTTTTGGTTTTGATCGACAATATTGCGTAGATCTGAGTTTCTAGATATGATTTTCGTGTATTTTGAAGTTTTGATCTATCAAATGTTTTAATTTGTGAAAACTAATACTTCCATGTTGTAGGAAATTTAATTCTATTCAATTTTGACTTTTGAAAGTCCGAATTTCGATTTAAAATGAAGTTTTTATGACCGAAACGAGTTTTACCAAAAATCTGGATTTTGTTGCTGTTTGGAAAAACGGTATACCGCCGGTATGCCGCAGTATACCGCCGGTATGCCGTTTTTGGCACCAGAAACTTACTGTCTTTAGTCCGGTATACCGCCGGTATGCCGCAGTATACCGCCGGTATGCCGTTTTATGCTGTTTTAGGCTGTTTTTGTCCGTTTTTTGCCCGTTTTTGTCCGTTTTTGATATTTTCTCGATTGTAATGGACTCTTAACATGATTAGATGACCTTTGATAGTTAAAGAATGATTGTACACTCTATATACATGGTACATGCTTATGTTCACGTATTGTTCTATATCCAGATTATTGATAGTGGCCTGTCATGGTGCACTCCAGATTACTATATATGCTTAGCTCGATTTAGTGGCTCGTCGTAGCGCACTCATGACTTGATTTTCTTATTGATTTCTAGACTTGAGATATGAGTACATGTTCTTTCTTGACACCGTGGATATAGCTTGTTGAATGTATAATCTATTGCATCTTGGCACTGGACAATCGAGTGTGAGTATTGTTCCGTGTATCACGTGATGTTAGTACGGGGATGTTCGTAAGTGATAACTTACGAATTACTCGTACATAACATACGTCATCTTAGGAAATTCTTGAGTGTCCACGACTTGAGAACTTGACATGAATATGATAAGGTAAATGACTAGTAAATTCAAGTAGATCATTGTAGGAGGAAATTCGCACTACCAACCCCGAGCTCCAAGGGCCCCATGAGGCATGGCTCAACCCTGCTAGGCAAGGGCTCCATGACCTACCAAGTTTGCGTGTATTGATATACGATCGAGTCACATGTCGTGCCGGGTTGCGGCACAGTCAGTTATATGTTTTCTTTTACAAGTATATGATATGGTTGTTCATGTTACAAGTCTAGACACGTTTCATCTGCCAGCAGTCTTGTTGGGCAATAGATGTACTACTCGTACCCCTGGACATCCGGGTATCTGCAGTCAGGTAGTTGCGAAAATCCTCAACTTGCATACTAGTAATTAGGATTGTGATAACCCTAGCTAGTTAATGATAGCAAGCCGTAGGTAATGATTGGCCGTGCACTTTTGATTGTGTGTTACCTTATATGCTCTTGTGTCGGTGAGTGGCCAGAGGCTAAGTTCTGCTAGGAAAAGATCTGTAACCCCGGTCCTTGTTTGGTTTAAGGGTTGTAGCTCCAATTCCTAGTAGTTCCTAAACCCCTTGTTGCTCATCGGATTATTTTGTTCCATAGCTATATTATTAAGTATTTCCAGTCATTTATATTTTTGAGATACGTGCATTGGTACCGCACTAGTCTCGATCCGCATTTATTTACTTCTGTCATTATGCTATTGTGTTGTTGTTGGATTTTTGTCATGCACCTCGAGCTTCCTTGTGGTACTTGCTATTTGGGGCCTGACCCCACTGGTTTTGTTTGGCCAGATTTACCGCTGGAGCCCGAGGATTCTCCCTATCTTTCTCTGGATGACCCGCCGCCTGCTTAGATCTGCGGTTGTTCCTCCTCGCGAGTGGGTTCCCTTTTTGTGCCGCTCGTGTTTCATTTCATTTTGGTGGTGTTAGCTAGGGCATGTGTTAGCCCTATTATTTTGAGACTTTCTCAGACTTCGGTCAACATGATGTATTATATTAGATCTAGACTGATATAGTGATCATGTATATTGGTACTTTGCTAGTGTAGCATTTTGTATTCACTAGCTTCATGATCATGTATGATATAGTATTTTGGGACGCCTCTTTACTTTCATATTTGATATACTCTTGATACTTGTTGTTGTTGGATTGAGATAGGATTTGTTCGACCATAGGAGTCGTCAGTGGCATGCTAGAGTCTTCCCACTTGTCTTCTAGACAGCTTTGATCGTATATTGGGGTACTGGCGTACTCTAATACACGTAGCTGGCTTTGTTTCGCCCCTACTTTCCAGTATTCTGGTTCTGGGGCGTGACAGGGTTTTTTGGTGGCCCATGCAGGTCTGTTTTCAGACTTGTGGGGGATTCATCTTGTTAGAATCTCAATCCTATATTTGTCTTTATTTGATCTCCCTTTGCTAATCACATTCTCGTTTACCTTGAACTGTAAACATGATTGACATATCCTTGTTCTATTCCTGTCCATTATTGATATCTCGTGTCCTTATCTTTCAGGGACACACCGCCTGCTTCTTCTTTCGAAGGTTCAGTTGCTCCGCCGTCTCAGGCAGCTCAGATGGAAGGTCATGATCAGACCCCGCCTCCGCATAGTCAGACTCCAGCACCATCTCAGCATCCGTCGGTAGCTCAGTCTGTTCCTGTTCAGTCAGCTCAGCCAGCTCCGTCAGTACCTTCAGTACAGCCAGCCCAGGTAGACCAGCGTGCCCTGCTCGAGATGATGCGGGGCATGATGGAGACACAACAACAGCAACATCAGAATCAGCTTCAGATCCAGCAGCAGGTGGTTCAGTTGTACCAGCAGTTGCAGCAGGGCCAGGACCATACCAACAACACCCTCTGCCAGGGTGTTACCGTAGCTTTGGAGGCGAGTGGTCGTCGTGGTCACAACTCAGCATCCGACTTTAGTCGCCTGCGTCCAGCTCAGTTCTTCGGCACCGAAGATGCAGTATCAGCCGATTCTTGGCTTCAGGACACCGAGGCCATTTTGGAGGCAGCTAGGACTCCAGCAGAGGATCAGGTAGCAGTGGTGAAGCTGCAGTTATCAGACATTGCCCGCGACTGGTGGGCAGCACAGGAGATGGGTCTTCCTAGGCCTATTAGTTGGGAGACATTTCGGGAGCGCTTCCAGGAGAAGTTCTTCCACACCTCAGCCAAGTTCCAGCTTCAGCAACAGTTCATCAACCTTCGTCAGCAGACAAGGACTGTGGATCAGTATGCGGCAGAGTTCAGTAGGCTCAGTCGATTTGCATCACACATGGTAGCTTCCGATGGTGATAGAGCTCGAAGGTTCGAGCAGGGCTTGCACTTGGAGCTTCAACAGCTTATGGTAGGCCATTTTTATGACACCTATGATACAGTACTGAGAGCAGCTAGATCCTTGGAGATGACCAGTCAGAGGATAGCCGATAGGACCGGAGGTCAGAAGAGGTCACACTCGACTATGAGGGGCATTACCATTCAGTCCTCTGCCCCAGTTCCAGCAGTCAGAGCTCCAGATCATCGACCTCCTCGTCAGACAGTATCATCATCCCCGACAGTGGCATTAGTACAGCAGTCCAGGCAGTCAGGTCAGCCAGGATGTGATTATTGTGGAAAGCCAGGGCACACCAGAGCCCAGTGCAGGAGGGCCAATCATCAGTGTCTCAGGTGTGGTGCGTCTGACCATATGATTGGGTCTTGTCCACTATTGCGTCCAGAGGGTTCATTAGTTATCCCAGTGCCATTGGCGATCGAGAGGGCACCAGCAGAGTCAGCTCGATCCCATGTTCAGCGCCCACTTCCGACGCAGTCCCAGCAGTTTCAGCACCAGCGTCCAGCACAGTATGCCCAAGCCCTGCGGGCAGGACCGAGCCAGCAGCAGACTACACGATTACCCGTGATGCGTGGGCAGGCTTTCAACATGAGCTTGCAGGAGCTGTTGGCCGAGGGCGGTCAGATTGTAGGTGAGATTTTGAGCACTCCTTCAGTTTATCTTACTCTTGGGTTTTGTTGACGGTCTTGTATTCCACCTACATTTAGAGTACAATGGTCGCCTCGACATATTCGACGAGTGAACGCGAGTTTCTCGTACCACTCATCTACCTCCGTATCTCGTGATACACGATATCAATCATGTATCCCGACTACGTAGGTACATCCTGGATTAGTGCCATGTGTTCGACTGAGTCGTTGGTACCGACTTACTTCGAAACTTGACCCTTGTCCACTTTGTGAGTCAGCGTAGGCAAGCGAGGACGAATCCCTACTCAACTGACTCAGGGGTATATTATTCCATATGCCTCCTTTTTGTATTATATATGTATGTATTTATTATTTTCCGTATTTATTTAAATTCTGTATCTCAAATATCACTTGTATACGAGATGTTTTCTTTCGATGTGTTATGATTTTACATTATTTTAGCATGTGCATTTTTGCTCGACTGGCTTTAGGAAATTCCGAGGACGGAATTTTTCTAAGTTGTGGAGAGTTGTGAGACTCGTCTCACAGTATCGGTATTTATATACGGATAAGTATTTTGTATTGTATTT
The DNA here is from genome assembly GCA_029216955.1 of Iris pallida. Taxonomy (NCBI): domain Eukaryota; kingdom Viridiplantae; phylum Streptophyta; class Magnoliopsida; order Asparagales; family Iridaceae; genus Iris; species Iris pallida. The sequence goes on from JANAVB010031220.1 coordinate 1,350,859, forward strand.
CGTATTTTCTCGATTTTCGGAACGCTTTAAAATTTTCCCAAATTATAGATTTTCTCCTTGGCCGGTATACCGACGGTGTACCGGAGTACACCGACGGCATACCGCTCGGATGGATTTTCCACATTTTAGATATTTTCGATTTCAGATATTTTCGTGAATAGTGTTTCCGATATTTTCATAAATAGTGTTTTGGATATTTTGATGAATAGTATTTAGATATTTTCGTGAATAGTGTAGATACATTCT
>JANAVB010031220.1:1356104-1461104 GCA_029216955.1 Iris pallida
AAAAAATAAAAAAATTCTATGTTCAAAAACTGTCCTGATGAGTGGTTTTGGAAGTCATTTTCTAGGCCGTACATCGAGGAATTTGAAAATATATTTGAATAGACATTTAGACAACCTATACGAGATCTAAATCATGTTATTAGTTTTTATTTTAGTTTATTTATTTCTATTTGAAATCAGTTTAGAAATTATGGAAAAAACAGTTTTCAAAAACTAAATTTCTAATACGAGGACCGTCCCGACAAAGTCGGACGTCTTCATCGCAACCCGAGAGCATCGAAAAGTGCGAACGGATATTCTGGACGTGTGTGCTTTGACGGAATTCGAATTTGTTGCCTACGCGGAAGGAATTTAACCCGTATCCCTCGAAGAACTCCGTATCAACCTTTTTTGAAAAATTCTAATTACTTTGTGCACATTTGTCACCTCGTGGCAAAACTTACGCCATTGGACTCGTATCATTTTTATGGTTTTGTGAGCAATGGTTGGTCCGATTTTGAGTCAGTTAACCGGATTGCCGTTTTGGCGGGCCCACGATCCAATTCAACGGACAATTTTGTGCAGGGCTCATCGGAATCTAAACTTGGACATACCGTTGAATTTGTATCAAAAAACTGGACTCCTAGGCATATAAATTGTTGACTTTAGAGACCCTAGGATTTAGGATATATTTTGGTGCAAAGCGGGTCTAACGACAAACTATGTTTTGTCCCAAAATTATGATTTTGCCTCTGTGTCCAGAATTGAACTTATGGATAGTTAATCTTAGTCATTTATTTTATTCCAAAAGTGTTGGTAATATTTTTTTCAGGATTCGGGATGTTTGCGGAAGTTCCACCTTTCCAACTTCTTTTGACTCATTGTGTTCGTCTACTGGATGTCGACAAAATATCTATCAACCACCAGGCAAAATATATTTCTATATTTACTGCTCATTATATTTATTTTCAAAAATATTTATTTTGTTTTGTGTTTGTTAGTTTCATATGTTATAAACTGTGCGTCCAAGTCATACTTGGGTACAAGCGACTATATTAGTCGTTTTCTATTGATTTATTTTATTTGATGCATATTGACTTAGTTTTAGCGGACTGCCTTATGATTGTGGGATATCCTTATATCACTTTTGTTCATAACACTCACATGCTACGATTTGAGACATTTTGCTAATGGCACGACCTACGTATTTGACTGATCATCGGTATGTGAAAGTCGTATGACGGATAGATAATCAACCACTGTGATTAGGATATAGAGACTCAAGTAGTTACAAAACTGGACAGGTTATGGATATAACTTGGTCAGTGTTTAAATCTTGGAGAGGACAATCAGTAGTGCATATGGGAAGCAAAACAGGTAACCATAGTCTCTGGATAGAACTATGGCGAGATACAAATTGCCGATACCCTTTGACGTTTTGGACAATACGGTCGGATACAGATGACTGGATGACAATACATGTACACATAGCCTAAAACTGACACATGTTGTGAAAGTTGTTCCCAAATTGCACGTTAGATGGTTAGGATACCCTTTTGCATATTTGTTGTCTAGGATAGTCTTTGCATATTTATCTATTTTAATAGTTTATATAGCATGATATTATGTATCTTGTTACGTCCCTCTGTGGACCTGGTGATCTCTCCAGGTATAGACTGTCACACCCCTATTTCGTAGAATCGATAGTCGTCCCCCCGGACGTTATGCCTTGTGAACCTAAGTTGTGATCACACAAGACATAGTCATAAGATTATCCGAAACACAACATCAAGTTAGAGTACGCAGCAAAAATTGATTGATACATTTGAAATAGAACTAAACTTTTCATTGATAATAAAACTTCATTTATATGACTCCTTTACAATTAGTACTGCGCGGGCTTACAACATGACTCAACTTACAAAACGGACGCTGATGAGATAGTCGTTCCATACATTATATCCCCTTTTACAAGAAAAACATAACACTTTCCGCCTGCTATTGAGGAAAGTCGAGTCATCATCTTTTCTTTCTTTTGGACTGAGTGCAGGGTTTTGAAAAGGATTTCTAGAAATAAGCCTTCAACTCACGAACGAGGCTTCAAAAGTACTCACGCTGCCTTGAGCTTTAAGTGGCATGCCCTTCCTGGTTCGGGGTACCTGTGTGGAGAGTGAGGATCAGTATATTACACTTTTTACTAGTGCGTGGCTATTTAAGTTCCAAGCTCTCATTTGGTTGAAGAGTTTTTATGACTTAGTTTATGAATGTTTCTAACCATCCTAATAAATTCCAGACAAGCATATGACAAGCATAATGTAATTGTTTCTTTAGAACTTACCCACGGCAGAGCGTGCCGTGCATCATGAGACTCACAATGTTCTTCCCTGTCCATTGTTATCTTTATCGTATTGTGTACAAATTTGCATCATTGGTCACTGACACCACAAGCCATCCTGGACTTATAGCTTTGTTAGCTGGGGCCCTTGCAGCGCAAGTAGCGAGCCCCGCAGCAAGTCCCCGCTTAACCTGTAATGCTTGTGGTTCGTATTACGTATTCTGGTATATGTGTACGTATATTGCATGTTTCTTGGCTTGGTTTGGCTTGGTTGTCTTGGTTCGGTTTGCTTGCTTCCGTATGGACCGAACAAACTCCCACCTACTACCCCACTCCTCCCTTTATTAGCCGCCCAACTCTCTCCCTTCATTAGTCTTCTTCATTTACTTCTTCTTCTTCTCCACCAACACTTCCTCACCTACCAGAAAGAGAGCTAGACAAGTGTAACTTGCTTCACGAAGGAACTCCCATTTTGTTGTTCCATTCTCTTCTCCTCAAGATCCTAAGCCTCTTTTGTACTTAGTGTTTTCAAATTCTATGGCTCAATATATGTAGATCTAAGTTTCTAGTATTTTCGATCTTCTTGGTTTTGATCTACTAAAATAGCTTGTTTTCGAAAACTAAGAGTTCCATGTAGTAGGCCTCATGATTTTACACAAGTTTGGTTTTGGGATGGCCAGATTTTACCAAGTCCTGGCCGAGATGGAGTTCCTGAGCTTTTACGCATGTTTGCTTTGGCCATGGGAAGAAGATGAAGTCTTACGCACACGTTCTAACGTGTTAGCGTAGTGTTTAGCCCTTATGCCCACGTTTTACGTGCCAGCATAGTATTCAGCTCTTTTTTACGCTCACATCTTAACGTGTTAGCGTAGTTCCCTTTTTACGCACACGTATCGCGTAACAACGTACTTCATTTTATGCTGAGCTATTCGATTTTACGCTCGGGACTCTCCCGCTCGCGTAAAATTGAGCTCGCATAAAAGAAATCCCCAGCTTGAGTCGGCTCCCACGAGCGTAAGGTTGCTCGAGTTTTTCCTCGCGTAAAGTTTTACTCGCGTAAAGTCTGCTCGAGAGTTCGCGCGCATAAAATTTTACGCGCATACTATCTCGCTAGTGTAAAGCCTGGCTAGCGTAAATCCCATCCGTATGCTCCCTTGCTAGTGTAAAGCTCACGCGTAAAGCTTTACTAGCGTAACCGGTAGTACGTGCGTAGAGACTTGAGTTCCCCTAAATACTACGGCATACACCTTTTGTCATGAACTTGATAATCATGAAATTAATTAATATGTTTGGAAATGATAATTGGATATGGCATAGTATGACAAGTATACCTGACATGATCATCTCGAATTGCTGTTGCGATGGCTAACATGACATGACATGACCTGATAAGAATGATTGACCTGGACACCATGGACGATTGCGTTTGTATAAATAAACAATTACTGTCTTGCATCATGTCTAGGACGGGGACCCCTGAATACTATTGTCAGGGGCACCTACTAAAATTGACTAAGGCTAATTAACTAGAATAATTCAGTAGACATGAAGAGATTTCTCAGCTACAAGCAATCCCGTTATCTGGGGGCATTCAGTGGACTTGTAGCCTACAGACGAGTAGGGCACATTTCCAGCACACAGTCACGTGTAGCATTCTTTATAAACGGACATTCGACCTGGATAACCGGATGGTCTGCAAGGCTTATGGCTGTTGGGATAATCTCAGTGCATCTTGCTAGTAATTAGGCTTGTGATAACCCTAGTTAGTTAAAAGTATCAAGTCGTACTCATTGCTTGGCCGTGATTGATTGGATGGAATTTAGCCCAGCTTAGTCTTGCCCTGATCCTGTGCAAGATTGTTACATGACGAGATTATTTATGCTTGCCTTAACAATAACGATCAGGGGTCCTGTTCTGTTCAGGCGAAGGGTTACAACTCCGGTCCTTGTTTGGTTTAAGAGTTATAACCTGGCTCCCGGAGCAGTTCTGTGTCCTCTCTTCGTTTATTGTCTTATCGTAACCCCATACCACGTTCGTCATGTTTTACTTTACCTTAATACCATGATTATTTATGCTTACCTTGACAATAATGATCAGGGGCCAATTCTGTTCAGGCGAAGGGTTACAACTCTGGTCCTTGTTTGGTTTAAGAGTTGTAACCTGGCTCCCGGAGCAGTTCTGTGTCTTCTTCCCGTTGTTGTCCTATTTGTATCTCGTGTCATGCTCGTCCTGTTTTACACGAATATGACATGACATGGTTACCTATGATTGCCTTAACAATAAAGATCAGGGGCAAGGTTCTATTCAGGCGAAGGGTTACAACTCCGATCCTTGTTTGGTTTAAGAGTTGTAACCTGGCTTCCGGAGCAGTTCCTTATCCTCTCTTCATTTATTGTCTTATTTTTACCCTATGCCAAGACTAATCATATTTTACTTACCAATAGTATTTGAGACGGGTTTCTATTCAGTTGAAGGGCTGTAACCCCGATCCTTGTTTGGTTTAAGGGTTGTGACCTGGCTACTTGAATGGTTTCTTCATACTCAGTTTAATATTGTTATCTCTATTAATATCAGTTCTTTATTTATTTATCATCTTTAATACTCTATTGTGATATGCTAGTTTTAGTTCCTAAGTGAAGCCTCCCTTGTGGCACTTGCTCTTTCTGGAGTCTGACCTAGTTGGTTTTATGTGGCCAGATATCGGAGCAGCTCCAGAGGTTCTACCTACCTTCCAGCCAGATGGAGGCCACCAGGCGTAACCTTGGCAACGAGGGGGTTTCTTTTGTTCTCCTACTTCATTGTAAATTATTTTTTTAAGGCGTTTAGCCGACGAGCACGTGTTAGCTCGGTTGCACCTTTATTTACTGTCTGCCTACGGGCTATAACATGATTGACAAATCCTAGGGTTGATCATGTATGACTAAACTCTTGCTAGTCTTCACATTTTGTACGACTAGCTTCATGATCAGCTGAATATGTAATATTTGGGACGCCTTACTATTGTATATTTGGTGATCTTACATCTTGTAACTATTACTACTTGTTTGAGATTGAGACAATAGGCTTGCTCATGACCCTAGGAGACTATTGGCTTGTAGTTAAACCCTCATGTACCTAGACAGCCGTGACCGTATGGCGAGGTGGGTTGCACTTCAATATACGTTGCTGGCTATGTACGCCCCTGTTCTCCAGTATTCTGGTTCTGGGGCGTGACATGGTTTAAGTGGTGGCCCATGCAGGTCTTGTAAATCAAGATATGTGAGGGTTTACCGAATAGATGTCTCAATCAGTACTCGCCCTTGATCTCTGCTCGTATCCTCTTAATCCCTGAAATTCTTGTCCTGATCACATGCTTATATCGTTGATCTGTCCTGGTCCTTCCTTATTGTTCCCTATGTCGTCTTCTTCAGCGAAATTGTTCCTAGACCTGCCGATCAGCAAGGCGGAGCGCCACCTGTGGACCAGCAGAAACCAGGAGATCAGGTCCAGCATTCAGAAGTGGCCTCCAGAGTCGAGCCTATTGGAGGAGAGCTACCAGTTCAGCCCGTCCAGCCTGCAGATCATGATGACGGCACTTTGGTGGGTCTCATCCGGCCATTATTAGCTTCCTAGGATCGTCGGGGAGATGCCTTGCACCAGGCGGTGGCAGATGCTCTGACTAGAGGAGGTCATCAGGGTAACAGCACAGCCAACAGCTTCAAGCGCTTGAACCCTCCATTCTTCGATGGCAGTGAAGATGCTATCGCTGCTGATGCTTGGCTTCAGAACACGGAGGTGATTCTAGAAGCAGCCAGGACTCCAGAGAACGAGAAGGTGGTCGTGGTACGCCTACAGTTATTGGATCTTGCCCGCAGCTGGTGGGCATCGTAGGCCGTCGGATTAGTGGCGCCCATTGCCTCGGCAGTCTTCAGAGAGAGATTCCAGACCAAGTATTTTGATGCTGTAGCTCGGTATGATCTACAGACAAGGTTCACCAATCTGAAGTAGATGGCAGGACGGTTGATGGATATGCGACTGAGTTTTCCAGGCTTAGTCGGTTTGCTCCCACCTTAGTAGCAATCGAGTTCGATAGAGCCCAGCGGTTCCAGCAGGGGCTTCATCTGGAGATTCTATTGGTAGTGGAGCAGTTTGAGCATCAGACTTTTGATGCAGTATTGAGAGCAGCTCGGAGGCACGAGTATACCTCCCAGAGGATCGTGGATAGGACCGGAGGTCGGAAGCGATCCCATAGTCCGATGAATCAGTCATCAGCACCAGCCCTGGCAGCCAGGGCTTTGACCATTGGAGCTCCGAGACGGGCGGCCTCAGTGACGTCGGTTCAGCATTCTACCCCGACGCACCCTCAGCAGCAAAAGCAGAAGCAGTCTTCCGCAGTAGGATGTTCACACTGCGGGAAGCCAGGGCATGTGGTATCAGAGTGTCGCAAAGCATAGGGTTTGTGCTTGGTTTGTGGTACCCCGGACCACAGGGTTGGGAACTGCCCGAATAGGGGGAGTTCATCGGCCTTCTCTAGTCCTTCAGTTAGAGGACCAGCACCATTCCAGCAGCAGCAGCAACTGCAGTATCCGTTCCCGAGGCCATTGCCGACGCAGGCCCAGGCTTTCCAGTAGCAGAGACCGCAACAGTATGCCCAAGCCCAAGCCTTGATCCAGAGCAGGCAGAGAAGTTTTCAGCAGAGGGATCCCACACCCAAAGGACATGGTCAAGTGCTGGCTTTGACCATGGGAGAGGAAGGATTGGCACCATGTCAGGTGGTGGCAGGTACTATTCTCGTCAACACCTTTCCAGCTTCAGTATTATTTGATTCTGGTGCCTCACATTCATTTATGTCCGTGCGATTCGCGACACGGATAGGATTGGAGCCCGAGTCATTATCAGTAAGGCTCAATATACTTACTGGTAATGGACTTGTGGGAGTAGATAGAGTATTTTCCTCGTATCGAATCGTAGTTAGTAGTAGAGAATTCCCCGTTGGATTGATAGAGTTCCCGATGGCCGATTATGATGTGGTCTTAGGGATGAATTAGTTGAGGGACCAGTATGCTAGGATAGACTGCCACGTTGGCAGGGTTTTTTTTAGCATTTCCGGCGAGCTAGAGTTTTCCTTCTCCCGATACGAAGTTGAACCTTCTCCTCCAGTATTGTGAATGGCAGTAGCAGCAGTACAGTTACCCCGGATAGTCGAGGAGTTTCCAGATGTTTTCCCAGAAGAGCTTCCAGGGATGCCACCAGAGCGAGAGATAGAGTTTACCATCGACTTGATTCCCGGAACAGCCCCAATGTCAGAGAGAGTCTACAGGATGGTGCCATCAGAGCTAGAGATATTGTACAAGATGATTGAAGAACTCAGAACCAAGAGATTCATTCGTGCTAGTGGATCGCCTTGGGGAGCCCCGATGCTTCTTGTGAAAAAGAAGGATGGTACGTCCAGATTATGTGTTGATTATCGTACCTTGAACTCAGTGACAATCAAGAACAGATACCCTCTCCCGAGGATAGATGACTTATTTGATCAACTCAAGGGAGCGGCAGTATTCTTGAAGATTGATTTGTGGTCAGGATATCATCAAATCAGAGTCAGAGAGCAGGACATCCCGAGGACGGCTTTCCGATCTAGATATGGGCATTGGGAGTTCCTTGTTATGCCCTTTGGAGCAACCAATGCGCCGGCTGTATTCATGGACCTCATGAATCGTATCTTTAAGCCTTATTTGGATCAGTTCGTGATTGTGTTCCTAGACGACATCCTGGTCTACAGTAAGAGTGAAGCGAAGCATGAGCAGCATCTCCGAGTTGTCCTCCAAATTCTTCGTGAGCACCAATTGTATGCCAAGTTCAGTAAATGCGAGTTCTGGCTCGATCGCATTTCATACTTGGGTCATATCATCACCAGAAGAGGAGTAGAAGTGGATCCCCAGAAGATCGTGGCTATAGAATCATGGCCAGTACCTAGCACAGTTGTAGAAGTTCGCAGCTTTCTTGGATTGGCCTGTTACTACCGGCGATTTGTTTCAGACTTTGCTCGAATTTCAGCGCCATTGACCCAGTTGACCCGCAAGGATGTGCAGTTTGCATGGACAGCAGAGTGCCATGATTGTTTTGAGAAGTTGAAGCGAGGCTTGATCACGGCACCCATTCTCACGCTTCCAGATGGAACCGCAGGATTCTCAGTATATTGTGATGCATCAGGCCGAGGTTTAGGATGTGTTCTGATGCAGCATGGGAAGGTAATAGCTTATGCGTCACGCCAACTTCGTGATCATGAGAGAAATTACCCAACCCATGACTTGGAGCTAGTAGCAGTAGTATTTGCGCTTAAGTTGTGGAGGTACTACTTGTACGAAGATAGGGTGGAGATTTTCACCGACCACAAGAGCCTGAAGTATGTATTCACTCAGAAGGAACTTAACATGCGTCAGAGGAGATGGCTGGAGCTTCTTGTGGATTATGATGTCAATTTGCAGTATCATCCAGGGAAGGCCAATGTCGTAGCAGATGCATTGAGCAGGAGAGCCGGAGTTTATCTTCTAACAGCGCAGCTAGAGTTGTTAGCGGATCTTAAGAGAATGGGCATAGAAGTTGTCCTTCCTACCAATGCGGCATTGATGGCCAGCATGCAAGTTCAGTCCACTATAGTCAAGAGGATTCGGATGGCGCAGTCAGCAGATTCCAAGCTTCAGTGACTCAGATCAGAGTGTGAGGCGGGACGTAGACCAGAGTTAAGCATTCATCATGATGGCACACTTCGACATGGTAAGCGTCTTTGTGTACCCAGCAGAGATATCAGACAGGAGATCATGGCAGAAGCTCACAGTTCGCAGTATTCCATTCATCCTGGTGGTACGAAGATGTACCGTGACATCCGACAGCACTTTTGGTGGAATGGCATGAAGCAGGAGATAGCCCAGTTTTTCTTTCGGTATTTGGTTTGCCAACAAGTCAAGGCTGAACATCAGAGGTCTGTTGGACTTCTTCAGCCCTTGCCGATTCCAGAATAGAAATGGAAGCATATAACCATGGATTTCGTGACTGGATTACCTAGATCCCCAGCTGGTAGAGATGCTATCTGGGTTATAGTCGACCGGCTCACGAAGGTGGCTCACTTTCTCCCGTTCAGAGTAGGTCAGTCGACGGCTCAGCTTGCAGAGATGTACCTCAGGTTGATAGTCAGGATGCATGGAGTACCAGTCAGTATCACCTCGGATCGAGATTCCAGATTCACTTCATACTTTTGGCAGAGTCTCTAAAAAAGTTTGGGGACCCGCCTTCAGTTCAATTCAGCTTATCACCCGCAGACAGATGGTCAGTCGAAACGCACGATCCAGACCCTTGAAGATATGTTGCGGTCATGTACACTCGACTTTGGTGGTTCATGGGAAGATCACCTGTACCTGGTGGAGTTCTCGTACAACAATAGTTTCCAAGCCAGTATCCAGATGGATCCGTTCGAGGCACTGTATGGCAGGAAGTGCAGATCCCCGCTAGCATGGGACGATATTGGAGAAAGGAAGATGCTCGGTCCGGAACTTATTGACCATAAAATTGAAGTGGTCAGGAGAGTCCGGGATCATCTTTGCGTTGCTCAAGATCGCCAGCGCCATTGGGCCGATTCTCATCGCCGCCCTCTTGAGTTTTCTGTCGACGACCATGTATTCCTGAGGATTTTACCTAACCGTGGCATAATTCGTTTCGGCGTACGAGGAAAGCTTAGTCCTAGGTATATAGGGCCCTTCGATATCCTGGAGCCAGTAAGAGATGTGTCATATCGTCTCGCTCTTCCGCCATCGCTAAACGAGGTACATGACGTATTCCATGTATCCCAACTACGAAGGTATATCCCAGATCCAAGTCATGTCCTTGATCATTCAGAATTGGCTGTTGGTACCAACCTTTCGTATGAGGAGAGGCCCGTATCCATATTGGACCGAAGAGAGAAGATACTCAAGAACAAGACTATCAAGTTAGTTCGTGTTGCTTGGGGTCATCACTCTTTGGGTGAGTCAACGTGGGAGCGTGAGGGTGATATCCGATTGCGATATCCCGACCTGTTCGACACGTGAGGTATAATATCTTTCTTATGGCTCATGGCTTCGATTCCTTGCTTGCATGATTGATTGCCTGATTGCTTAACTAGTATAGCTTGCCTATGATTAATATAGCTTGTCCTTGCATCTCTAGCCTCTAGATTAAATTTCGAAGACGAAATTCTTTTAAGGTGGGTAGAGTTGTAATGCATGGGGTTCGTATTACGTATTCTGGTATATGTGTACGTATATTGCATGTTTCTTGTCTTGGTTCGGCTTGGTTGGCTTGGTTCGGTTTGCTTGCTTCCGTATGGACCGAACCAACTCCCACCTACCACCCCACTCCTCCCTTTATTAGCCGCCCAACTCTCTCCCTTCATTACTCTTCTTCATTTACTTCTTCTTCTTCTCCACCAACACTTCCTCAACTACCAGAAAGAGAGCTAGGCAAGTGTAACTTGCTTCACAAAGGAACTCCCATTTTGTTGCTCCATTATCTTCTCCTCAAGATCCTAAGCCTCTTTTGTACTTAGTGTTTTGAAATTCTATGGCTCATTATATGTAGATCTAAGTTTCTAGTATTTTCGATCTTCTTGGTTTTGATCTAATAAAATAGCTTGTTTTCGAAAACTAAGAGTTTCATGTAGTAGGCCTCATGATTTTACACAAGTTTGGTTTTAGGATGGCCAGATTTCACCATGTCCTGGCCGAGATGGAGTTCCTGAGCTTTTACGCATGTTTGCTTTGGCCATGGGGAGAAGATGAAGTCTTACGCACGCATTCTAATGTGTTAGCGTAGTGTTTAGCCCTTACGCCCATGTTTTACGTGCCATCGTAGTATTTAGCTTTTTTTTACGCTCACGTCTTAACGTGTTAGCGTAGTTCCCTTTTTACGCACACGCATCGCGTGCCAGTGTACTGCATTTTACGCTGAGCTATTCGATTTTACGCTCGGGACTCTCTCGCTTGCGTAAAATTGAGCTCGCGTAAAAGAAATCCCTAGCTTGAGTCGGCTTCCACGAGCGTAAAGTTGCCCAAGTTTTTCCTCGCGTAAAGTTTTACTTGCGTAAAGTCTGCTCGAGAGTTCGCGCACGTAAAATTTTACGCCCGTACTATCTCGCTAGCGTAAAGCCTGACTAGAGTAAATCCCATCTGTATGCTCCCTTGCTAGCGTAAAGCTCACGCGTAAAGCTTCACTAGCGTAACCGGTAGTACTTGCGTAGAGACTTGAGTTCCTATGGCGTACACCTTTGCCCTTTTTATATTTTACGTCCATTTTATATCCTTACGCCTTTTGTCATGAACTTGATAATCACGAATTTAATTAATATGTTTGGAAATGATAATTGGACATGGCATAGTATGACAAGTATACCTGACATGATCATCTCGAATTGCTGTTGCGACGGCTAACATGACATGACATGACCTGATAAGAATGATTGACCTGGACACCGTGGACGATTGCGTTTGTATAAATAAATAATTACTGTCTTGCATCATGTCTAGGACGGGGACCCCTGAATATCACGATCAGGGGCACCTACTAAAATTGACTAAGGCTAATTAACTAGAATAATTCAGTAGACATGAAGAGATTTCCCAGCTACAAGCAATCCCGTTATTTGGACGCATTCAGTGGACTTGTAGCCTACCGACGAGTAGGGCACATTTCCAGCACACAGTCACATGTTACATTCTTCATAAAAGGACATTCGACCTGGATAACCGGATGGTCTGCAGGGCCTGTGGTTGTTGGCATAATCTCAGTGCATCTTGCTAGTAACTAGGCTTGTGATAACCCTAGTTAGTTAAAAGTATCAAGCCGTACTCATTGCTTGGCCGTGATTGATTGGATGGAATTTAGCCCAGCTTAGTCTTGCCCTGATCCTGTGCAAGATTGTTACATGACGTGATTATATATGCTTGTCTTAACAATAACGATCAGGGGACCTGTTCTTTTCAGGCGAAGTGTTACAACTCCGGTCCTTGTTTGGTTTAAGAGTTATAACCTGGCTCCCGGAGCAGTTCTGTGTCCTCTCTTCGTTTATTGTCTTATCGCAACCCCATGCCACGTTCGTCATGTTTTACCTTACCTTAATACCATGACTATTTATGCTTACCTTGACAATAATGATCAGAGGCCAGTTCTGTTCAGGCGAAAGGTTACAACTCCGGTCCTTATTTGGTTTAAGAGTTGTAACCTGGCTCCCGGAGCAGTTCTGTGTCATCTCCACGTTGTTGTCCTATTTGTATCTCGTGTCATGCTCGTCCTGTTTTACACGAATATGACATGACATGGTTACCTATGATTGCCTTAACAATAAAGATCAGGGGCAAGGTTCTGTTCAGGCGAAGGGTTAAAACTCCGGTCCTTGTTTGGTTTAAAAGTTGTAACCTGGCTTCCGGAGCAGTTCCTTATCCTCTCTTTATTTATTTTCTTATTTTTACCCTATGTCAAGACTAATCATGTTTTACTTACCAATAGTATTTGAGACGGGTTTCTATTCAGGTGAAGGGCTGCAACCCTGGTACTTGTTTGGTTTAAGGGTTGTGACATGGCTACTTGAATGGTTTCTTCGCACTCAGTTTACTGTTGTTATCTCTATTAATATCAGTTCTTTATTTATTTATCATCTTTAATACTCTATTCTGATATGCTGGTTTTAGTTCCTAAGTGAAGCCTCCCTTGTGGCACTTGCTCTTTCTGGGGTCTGACCCAGCTGCTTTTGTGTGGCCAGATATCGGAGCAGCTCCAGAGGTTCTACCTACCTTCCAGCCAGATGGTGGCCACCAGGTGTTACCCTGACAACGAGTGGTTTTCTTTTGTTCTCCCACTTCATTATAAGTTATTCTTTTGAGGCTTTTAGCCGACGAGCACGTGTTAGCTCGGTTGCACCTTTATTTACTGTCTGCCTACGGGCTATAACATGATTGACAAATCCTAGGGTTGATCATATATGACTAAACTCTTGTTAGTCTTCACATTTTGTACGACTAGCTTCATGATCAGCTGAATATGTAATGTTTGGGATGCCTTACTATTGTATATTTGGTGATCTTACATCTTGTAACTATTATTACTTGTTTGAGATTGAGACAATAGGCTTGCTCATGACCCTAGGAGATTGTTGGCTTATAGTTAAACCCTCATGTATCTAGACAGCCTTGACCGTATGGCGAGGTGGGTTGTACTTTAATATACGTAGCTGTCTATGTACGCCCCCGCTCTCCAGTATTCTGGTTCTGGGGCGTTACATAACATGTGCTATCATCCAGCACAGCTATACCGTGTTTCCTCCTAGGCCGAAACGGTCTCGTGGCCCCGGGTTGCCGCTCGAGGAAACGTTTACCTTGTCGACATGTTGTACAATGACTGAGTTAGACTTATTTAGTTTACTCAGGTAGAATCTCCACACTTTATTTGAGTCATTCTTTTGTTAATGCATTTCTACAGTTTACAGTGCCCGTGCCTTGCATTTATTATTTCTTCCGCAACACTATTATTGATTGAACTAAGAAGGGGTCGAGAAGAGAAGGATCAGCCACTCATCTTGAGTTTGCTTGAGACGAGAGAACTTGTTGGTTACGCTAGACGTCGCCTACGCGATCACCTGAAATCGCATAAGCAACCGATTAGAACACTGTATTATTCAAGAAGTTCGATATGAAATGCGAGCTCGAAATGTAAGCCATCGAAAATATTCATGAAAATGTATTCAGAAAACCAAATCCAAAACCAACGCATGCAGCGTAAAAAATAGTACAACAGGAGGTCTCTCCCGACTCTGTCGTAGAGTCTATCCTCGAGGCACAACCCGCTGAATATGGGACTTGGTTCCGAAGAAGCCATTCCATAACGGGGAATGGATCTTAATTCAACCATTCCCGTTCGACCGATTCGATCGATCCCGACCTATCAGTTCCGACCGAATCGATAGCGATAATATTCCTTTCGTGGCACCCCGTGAATGGAACGATATAGGGACGGGGCACTACACCATAACCAACTAAGAAAAAGTTTCATCCTCGAAACTTATGAAAAGATCCTACTGCTAGGAAAATAGGGAAGGGAACTTTTCCCTTATCTCTGACTCTAGTTCCCAGGTCGACTCCTCGACCGCATGGTTCTTCCAGAGCACTCGAACGAGTGGAATAGCGCGGTTGCAGAAAAGTTTATCATTGTGCTCTAAGATTTGCACAAGCTCTTCGACATATGACAAATCTACCTTCAGATCCAGCTGACCCAAATTCACCACATGGCTCGGATCGTGCACGTACTTCCATAATTGTGAGACGTGAAAGACGTTGTGTACATCTGACAACACAAGCGACAAAGCGATTTGGTAAGCTACTGGGGCGACTGGTTTCAATATCTCGAATGGACCAACAAATCTTGGGCTCAACTTCCCTTTCGCGTCGAATCTGGTAACTCCACACATGGGCATTACTTTCAGGAATACATGGTAACCTTCCGAGAACTCGAGGGGGCGTCGGTGCGTGTCGACATAATTCTTTTGTCGACTTTGTGCTATTCTCAATCTCGCCCGTATCAACTTGACCTTCTGTACAGTCTGCTCTACCAGTTCCGGGCCAAATATCTATCATTTTTCGACTTCATCCCAACAAATCAGCATCTGTACTTCCGGCAGTACAAAGCTTCATACGACGCCATTTCGATGCTGGATTGATAGCTGTTGTTGTATGCAAACTCGGCCAACGGTAGATGAAGGTCCCAGCTTGATTTCAAGTCGATCGCACAGAGTCGTAACATGTCTTCGAGAATCTGGTTCACCCGCTCTATTTGGCCGTCAGTCTGAGGATGATAAGCTGAGCTAAACTTCAACTTGGTCCCCAACGCTGAATGAAGACTACCCTAGAAGTATGCTACGAACCGTTTATTCCGATCCGAGATGATAGATACTGGGACCCCGTGCAGCCGAACTATTTCATCAAGGTATATCTGAGCAAGGTGGTCGACGGTCCAAGTAACTTTAATGGCTATGAAGTGCGCTGACTTGGTTAGTCGATCGACGATGACCCAGACGGCGTCGTTTCCCCGCGGCGTCCTCGGCAAGCCAACAACAAAGTCCATAGTGACATGATCCCTCTTCTACTCTAGAATGGCAAGGTTCTGCATCTTCCCGCCCGGTCGCTAGTGCTCGGCTTTAACTTGCTGACAGGCCATTCACTTCGACACAAAGAGCACAACGTCCCTCTTCATGCCGTGCCACCAAAAGACAATACGGAGGTCCTTATACATCTTGGTGCTAGCAGGATGCAAGAAATATTTTACATAATGTGCCTCCGACATTATCTCCTTTCTAAGTTCTGCATCATCCGGAACGCATAGTCGTCCCTTCACTCGCAATACTTCTGACTCGTCCTCTGCAAAGTCGAACACTTTTCCTGTCGATATCAGCTTTTACATCTTCTCCAGGTATGGGTCGTCCTTATGAGCAGACTTGATTTTCTCCAATAGGCTCAGTTCCAGCCGCAGTTGTGCCAGTTTTACGTCTCTAAAACGAACTCGGAGTTCAATGCCTATTTTTTCCAAGTCACACAGTAGTCGACTGTTGATGTATAACAAAGCTAAGTACTTCTGGCGCAGCGCATCCGCTACAACATTTCCTTTGCCCGGCGTATAGTCGATTGATAAGTCATAGTCTTTGATCAGTTCAAGCCATCGCCTATGCCGCAAATTCAGTTCTTTCTTGGTGAAGAGATACTTGAGACTTTTGTGGTCCGTATAAATCCTGCACGCCATGCCATAAAGATAGTGACGCCACAGCTTCAACGCGAACACAATCACCGCTAGTTCTAGGTCGTACGTGGAGTAGTTCTTCTCGTTTCGCTTCAACTGCCGGGAAGCAAAAGATATCACCTTTTCCTGCTGCATGAGCACACACCCCAAGCCCTGGCCAGAAGCATCGCTGAAGATTTGAAATCCCTCAGTCCCTTCAGGAAGGGCAAGTATCGGGGCCAAAACGAGCCATTGTTTGAGCTCCTGGAATGAATCTTCACGATCGTCTGACCACTCGAATGCGACTCCTTTTTGGGTGAGGCGAGTCAACGGCGATGCAATCTTCGTGAAGTCCTTCACGAAGCGTCGGTAGTATCCCGCCAAGCCTAGAAAGCTTCGAATTTCGCTAACTGATGCAGGCCATTTCCAATCAGCAACTACCTCGACTTTCTTCGGATCGACTGAGATGCCCGCGGCAAAGATGATGTGCCTGAAAAATAAGATGCTACTCAGCCAGACTTCGTACTTGCTCCTCTTCGCATACAACTGATTCTCTCGAAGGGTTTGGAGTACCGTCCGTAAGTGTTCTGCATGTTGTGCTTGATCCTTCGAGTAGAAGAGGATGTCGTCGATGAAGACTACTACAAATTTGTCAACGAATGGACGGAACACCCGATTCAGTAGATCCATAAAGACGGCAGGGGCATTTGTCAGACCGAATGGCATTACCAAGAACTCGTAGTAGTCGTAGCGAGTGCGGAAGGCAGACTTTGGTACGTCATTTGGCTTGACTTTGAGTTGGTGATAACCTGATTGCAGATCAATCTTCGAAAATACCGTTGCACCTTGGAGCTGGTCAAACAAGTCGTTGATGCGGGACGGGGTATTTGTTCTAGACGGTGGCCTTATTCAATTCCCGATAGTCGATGCAGAGCCGCATCGATCAATCCTTCTTTTTCACAAATAGCACAGGCGTACCCCACGACGAGATACTTGAACGGATAAACCCTTTGTCAAGTAATTCCTGTAGTTGTGCCTTCAGTTCTTTCAATTCTGCAGGGGCCATTCTGTACGAAGCTTTTGAGATCGACCGAGTGTCAGAGAATATTCGATAGTGAACTCGATTTCTCGATTGGGAGGCATACCGGGTAGCTCGTCTGGGAACACGTCTGGGAATTCTGGCACAACGTCGGTCTGACCTGCGTTTGCACCATCCTGTCTCATGTCACGAACAGACGCCAAGTAGCCTTTGCATCCGGAATGAAGCAGCTTCCGAGCAAAAATTACCGAGATCACCATGCAGGTCGGCGATGCTTCACCACACGAATAGTAGAATTCGGGTGCTCCATGTATACGGAAGGTGACATTCTTTCCTGCACAGTCAATGGTAGCATTGTAAGGACCAAGCTAATACATACCCAGTATGATGTCGAAGTCCTTCATATCTAGAACTATCACATCAAGACCGATCTTTTGACTCCCAATACATATGATTCCTCCTCCGCAGGCTAAATTTGTGAGTAGTGGCGTACACGAAGGCATACTTACACTAAGATCGAGATCTAATGATATTATAGGATATTTGTGCTCGATGGCGAAGTCCGTCGATATAAAACTATACGAAGTGCCTGAATCAAATAACAATGAGTAGGTACATTATTGAAATTCAATATACCTGTTACCTCCGTGTCAGAGGCGAACGCCTCATCTCGAGTCATGGCATAGACGCGCCCTTGAGCATTAAGACACCGGTCTTGGTTGTTAGGTTGAATGGGCTGAGTAGGTCGAGGCGTATGTCCTCGATTATCTTGACGATTTTGTTGTGGTGGTGCATTATGCTTTTGTCTTCGAGCCATGTAATCTCGAAATTGGTGCCCCCATTTTTCGTAAAAGAAAAATCACCCATCTAATACAGTACAGTTCTTGTCAGTATGTCCGACGTAGTTGCACTTGGTGCAGCGAGGAAATGAGTTCTATCCTCTATAGCCGCCGTTGTTTGGACACTTTAACGTGTGATGGTTGCCTCCCGTATGGCTAAGACGTTTGTGATTGGAGTGGTGCACAACGTCGGTAGCAACGGAAGGGTACTGACTCTCAAGGCAGAAAGCATAATTTAGAGCCTCACCCACGATTTTTTATTCCGAAACCGTCACATGAGCAGCAATAGAGGTCCACAGACCCACTTCGAAATGTCGCACACGACACTCCTCTGTTTGGAGAAATACATAAGCAAATTTGGACAAACTGTTGAACTCTACAGCGTACCGTTGTACTGTCAGGTTCTCTTGCTTCAACTGCATGAATTTACTCTACTTCTATTGTCGAATGGCTGAAGGGAGAAACTCGACTTCGAAGGCTCTGCAGAACATGGCCCAAGAGATCGGCGCTGTGTTATTGTTAGGTCGGATCGCTCGCTTGTGCACGACCCACCAGTCGTGTGCGTTCAACCGTAGTTGAAGTTGTGTTCAGACGACTTGCTTTGATTCTTCAATGTTGATGAGCTCAAAGTGATCTTCTAGCTCTTCCAACCAGTCGATGGAAATAGAAGGGCCTTCGGTGCCGCTGAAGAAAGTGTGGCACGCTTTCTTAAAGTCCGACACTTCAAAGTTGTATCTTTTCGGTGTCGTCGGTTGACGCTCGTGCTCCTCTTGATCGACGTCGACGAGTTGGGCTGTCGGTGCGGTGACAGTAGACGCAGTCGCGAAGTTTCCGTTGGCCACAATTGTTTGGACGATCTACTGCATAGAATCTAACTATTTTTGTTGCAGCTTAGTTTGTGCATAGAAGCGAGCTTCGAACTAGGCTTGTCGCACCTCCGTCTGTTGATATTTGTTCTCGGACTTTTTCTGCTCCGTCTCTATTATGCGCAACATCCTTTCGATGGCATTGTTAGAAGCTCCGGCCCGTGAACTGCTTGAGCTGCTAGAAGCGCTCTGTTCTTGCTCGATCGCGGGTTCCGGCAGTTCTGCAATAAGAAGGCAAACATATCAGTCTCAAATTATTACGGACTCATTGTATGGAACAAGCTTATCTCCTCGATGTGAGGTCAAAGGTTTGAAACTCTAGACATGAGGCCAAAGGATGTAAAGCCGTGCTCTGATACTATTATGTCACGCCTCGATTCCGTAGAATCGATAGTCGTCCTCCCGGACGTTATGCCTTATGAACCTAAGTTGTGATGTCACGCCCCAGAACCAGAATACTGGAGAGCGGGAGCAGACAAAGCCAGCTACGTATAACGGAATGGAAAACCACACCGCTATACGGTCACGGCTGTCTAGATATGTGAGGGTTTCACTAGAATCCATCAGTCTCTTAAGGTCATAAAATAGCCTATTGTCTCAATCTCAACCAACTAATAATAGTTACAAGATATCAGACCACCAAATACACAATAGTAAGGCGTCCCATACATTATATATTCGGAATGATCATGAAGCTAGTCGTTATAAAATGTAAGGACTAGCAAGAGTTCAGTCATACATGATCAACCCCCGGGGCTTGTCAATCATGTTACAGCCCGTAGGCAGACAGTAAGTAAGTACAATCGAGCTAACACTTGCTCGTCGGCTAAACGCCTCAAGAGAATAATGTACAATATTACAGTAGGAGAACAAAAGAAACCCACTCGATGCCCTGGTTACGCCTGGTGACCATAATCGGACTGGAAAGCAGGGAGATCCTTTGGTGCTGCTCCGGTATCTGGCCATACAAAACCAGCTGGGTCAGACCCCAGAAAGAGCAAGTGCCACAAAGGAGGCTTCACTTAAGAACTAAAACCAACAAATCAATATCATTCAATATGTAAGAAAACAACAATAAGTAACACAGATTGAGGTTTGTGCACTACCAATGCACTTGCCCCAATCAGAGAAAATAATTAAGAGAAGCATCATTGACATAAAAGAACTGGAGAATCATGCTAAATAAAATATAGCTGGACAATATATGAAGAGAAGACGAATGTACTATTTCGGAAGCCAGGTTACAATCCTTAAACCAAACAAGGACCGAGATTATAACCCTTCACCTGAACAGAACATAGTCTCCTGATCGTTTATTGCTAAAGGTGCCAATCATTAAGGTGAAAAGGAGAGAGTACAATGATAAAAGTGACAATGAAGAGTGCAATACGCTAGAGTGACAATAGAGTATAATCGTTATAGTGACAATCTGGAGTGACAATCATTATAGTGACAATCTGGAGTGACAATTATTATAGTGACAATCTGGAGTGACAATCATTATAGTGACAATCTGGAGTGACAATCATTCAATTATTCTGGTACAATCTTGCAATCAATCAATTCTAGACAACACTATACTGGACTAGACTCCATCCAATCAATCACGGCCAATCATTGCCTACGGCTTTCTACATTAACTAACTAGGGTTATCACAATCCTAGTTACTAGCAAGATGCAATGAGATGCTCCAAGTAGCCACAGGCCCTGCAGCTATCCAGGTTATCCAGGTAATCATTATAGTAACAATTTAGAGAGTACAATGCATTAGAGTGACAATAGAGTTCAATCATTTAAGTGACAATGGCGGGTGCCCCACATAACAGTGGGCTGGAAATGTGCCCTACTCGTCGGCAGGCTACAAGTCCAAACATTTGCGGCCGGGATAATGGGATCGCCTGTAACTGGGGAACATCTCTTCATGTCTAATGAATTATACTAGTCATTAACCTTAGTCCATTTCAGTAGGTACTCCTGGCCGTGGTACTCAGGAGTCCCCTCCTAGACATGATGCAAGACAGGACTGGATTATTTGTACAAATACAATAGCCCACGGTGTCATGATTAATTAAACAGGTCATGTCATGTCAGGTAGCCGTCACAACAGCTATTCGAGATAATCATGTCAGGTTATCATGCCAAGTGTACTTGTCAGGAGTGCGCCACGACGGGCCACTATCATGTCTTGTCAGGTTATTATGTCAGGAGTGCACCACTACGGGTCACTATCACGTCATGCTCAATTATCAATACCAAACATATCAAGTAAATTCGTGATTATCAAGTTCAGGACAAAAGGCGTAAGGATATAAAATGGACGTTAAACATCTAATAAAATATCAATATACAAGGCTATAGAAGATCCAGGGTAATCAGGCTACGCTCAGGTCAGGCTACGCTCAGGCCAGGCTACGCTCAGGTCAGGCTACGCTCAGGTCAGGCTACGCTCAAGCCAGGCTACGCTCAGGTCAAGCTAAGCTCAGGTCAACATACGCTCAGGCAGCATACGCTCAGGCAGCATACGCTCAGGTCAAGCTACGCTCAGGCAGCATACGCTCAGGCAGCATACGCTCAGGTCAAGCTACGCTCAGGTCAAGCTACGCTCAGGCAGCATACGCTCAGTCAAGCTATGCGGGACATACGCTTCCCAAAAGGCAGCGTATGCAAGTCATACGCTTCCAAAGGGCAACGTATGCATGTCATACGCTTCCAAAGGGCAGCGTATGAGGACTGCGCTGCGCTAAAGAGCGTGTGCAACTCAGTGGCGTAAGATAAAAAGCTCGCGCACTGCTCACTGTCATCCCCAAATCAGCAAGAACTCCATGGTTGAACCCAAAGCTTCAAAAGTCCATAACTTGGTCAAAATAAGTCCAAATCCAACTTTTCAAAGGTCAAAATTGGGTAGAATAAAATTCTCTACAACATGGAACCTTCAAAACTTGAAAACAAAGAAGTTTGATAGATCAAAACCACCAAAATCCAAAAATAACTAATTCCTAGATCTACAAAAATTAAAGCCTCAAAATGGAAAATGACAAGTTCTAATGTGTCTTAGAAACATGAGGAGAAGCTAATAGAATAATAAAAATGAGCTCTCTTGTGGAAGCAAGTTGCACTTGCCTAGACCTCTCTCTCCCTCTCTTTGGTAGGTAAGGAAGTAATGGAAGAAGAAGAAGATGATTATGAAGAGAGAGAAACAAGAATGGTAATAAATACAAAATGGTGGAGGTAGGTAGGGGGTTCACCTTGGTTCATAATGAACCAAGTAAAACCAAGCCAAGCCGAACCAACCCAGGAATAAACCAAGCCAAGATAAACCAAGGAACCATTAAAACCAATTAAACTATCAATGCCAATAAAACTAAGCCAATGTAAAATAAACCAAGATAACTAACCATGAATAAATAAAATATGGGTCCAAAACACGTATACGTACACTAAATATGTATCACGAATTAGGGACATTACATGTGATCACACAAGACATAGTCATAAGATTATCCGAAACACAACTTCAAGTTAGAGTACGCAGAGAAAATTGATTGACACATTTGAAATAGAAGTAAACTTTTCATTGATAATAAAACTTCATTTACATGACTCCTTTACAATCAGTACCGCACGGGCTTACAACATGACTCAAGTTACAAAACGGACGCTGATGAGATAGTCGTTCCATACATTACATCCCCTTTTACAAGCAAAACATAACACTTTCCACCTACTATTGAGGGAAGTCGAGTCGTCATCTTTTATTTCTTTTGGACTGAGTGCAGGGTTTTTAAAAGGATTTCCAGAAATAAGCCTTCAACTCACGAACGAGGCTTCAAAAGTATTCACGCCGCCTTGAGCTTTAAGAGGCACATCTTTCCTGGTTCGGGGTACCTGTGTGGAGAGTGAGGATCAGTATATTACACTTTGTACTCTGCGTGGCTATTTAAGTTCCAAGCTCTCATTTGGTTGAAGAGTTTATAAGACTTAGTTTATGAATGTTTCTAACCATCCTAATAAATTTCAGACAAGCATAATGTAATTATTACTTTAGAACTTACCGAAGGCAGAGCGTGCCATGCATCGTGAGACTTACCAAATTCTTCCCTGTCTATTATTATCGTTATCGTATTGTGTACAAATTTGCATCATTGGTCACTGACACCACAAGCCATCCTGGACTTATAGCTTTGTTAGCCGAAGCCCTTGTAGTACAAGTAGCAAGCCCCGTTGCAAGTCCCCGCTTAACCCGTGCTATCATCCAACACAGCTATACCGTGTTTCCTCCTAAGCCGAAATAGTCCGGTGGCCCCGGGTTGCCGTTCGAGGAAACGTTTACCTTGTCGACAAGTTGTCCAATGACCGAGTTAGACTTATTTAGTTTACTCAGGTAGAATTTTCACACTTTATTTGAGTCATTCTTTCGTTAATGCATTTCTATAGTTTACAGAGTGCCCGTGCCTTGCATTTATCATTTCTTCTGCAACACAATTATCGATTGAACTAAGAAGGGGGTCGAGAAGAAAAGGGTCAGCCACTCATCTTGAGTTTGCTTGAGGTGAGAGAACTTGTTGGTTGTGCTGGACGTCGCATACGCGATAACCTAAAATTACATAAGTAACCGATTAGAAAACTGTATTATTCAAGAAGTTCGATATGAAATGCGAGCTCGAAATATAAGCCATAAAAACCATCGAAAACATTCACGAAAACGCATTCAGAAAACCAAAGCCAAAACCAACACAAGCGGCGTAAAAAATAGAGCAACGGGAGGTCTCTCTCGACTCAGCCGCAGAGTCTATCCTCGAGGCGTAACCTGCTGAATATGGGACTTGGTTCCGAAGAAGCCATTCCATAATGGAGAATGGATCTTAATTCAACTGTTCCTGTTCGACCGATTCGATCGATCCCGACCTATCGGTTCCGACCGAAATGATAGCGATAGTGATCCTTTCCCGCGTACCCCGTGGATGGAGTGTGGCATCTGCCACCCTGATTATAATTTAGTGATATAAGTTTTTTTTATTTTTATTTGCTTAGTTTATGATTAATCTTCTATGATCATAGGAGTTGTGACTAAGCCCACATGTGATTTATGACCATCTTGTGGTCACATGATCTCTAAATAGGGTCTATATGTAATCTATAGCTATATTATATTTTATTATGATTTTTAGACATTTTTATATATTTTTAAGTATTTATTCTTTGAAGATTTATTTTTATGAATGATTTTCATAATTTATTTTGAGGCCATTTGTGACTATTTTGAGACCCAGTATTTTTTTAGGCTCTATTAGGTTAAATATATTTTCTGTATTTTTCTACACATTTTCTGGAATTTTTAGATAATTAAATATAAGAAAAACCTATTTTCTAAGACTTCTAAAATTTACTGTGCAAGCCTATGTGCATATATTGACCCCAGATATTTTTTTAGGCTTCATTATGTTATTTTACATTTTCTAGAATTTTTCCATATTTTTCTGGCTATTTTTAATATTTATTATAATTTTCTGTAATTAAAATGGCTTTAAAACTGGTTTCTGGATATTAATCATACAGTCAACTGCCCTGTCAGCTAGCCGGGCCCACCTGTCAGCCGCTGGGCAGAGCGGGGCGGGCCTAGCTGTCAGCTGCATCAGCAGCTGACTGTGCAGCTCATGAGCCATTAGGAAACCGACTCCAAGTCGGCTTGGCCCCAAGCAACTCGGCCATCTGGCCGTTTATTTATTTGAGCGGGGCTAAGGAGATGCTGACACGTGTCCCTAGCCGCCCACCAACTCAGCCAAGCTGCCAATATATATATATATATATATATATATATATATATATATATATATATATATATATATTTGTGGGGTTTTTTCGAGAAACCCTAGATTATTCTCAGCCGACTTTTGGAGTTGATCCCGGTGATTCCCCGAATTCCCGAAGCGATTCCCGCCAACTCCGACGTGCTTTTCGTGCGCCATTTTTTTTGTTGGATTTGTATCGAGGTAAGATTTCTGAATATATAATTTATTTTCGTAGATATTGTCCTAAATTTCTAGAAAATTCGTAGAGTGTCGGTTGTCCGAAACTTGACACGTTTCGGTGTTTTCGAGATTCCGGGAGAACCAAAAATCGAAATCCTGAACCGTTTGAAGTTTCGAAAAGCTAACACAGAGATCTACGACATATAATTTTTTGAGAAATTATTTCGTTCATATAGTATTTTAGTTATTATGTTGAACTCAGAATTGATCGGTTGATCACCGTTTTGGTCACGATTAGCCATAACGGCGATATCTTTTGACCAAAGCGTGATTTTGTGGCACAGTTGATTCCAACACACTCGTGGCACTGAAATCTACCAAGATACACTATCAAAATCTAGAGTTCACAGTATTTGACTAGATAGTCAACGGCACGCCTCGATTTGCGTGCCACGGTTTCTAAAATTGGAAACATGACTTTTGATGGCCAAACTTGTATGTTTAGATTATATTCAAATTATTATTAGGTTAAATTAGATTTTTAAGTAAATTATTCCAGAATTAATTATTATTAGATTAGTAGCCCAACTAGCTACTATTCCATGAATTTAGAACTAGAACATTATAATTGATTTATAGTTTTCGTGCATGGTTCATGGAGCCATATATGTTATAGGTTGACAGCTCCTAGATCGGCATCACCTCATCCTCGACTTGTGACTATGGTTTGTGCAAGGACCACAGGCTAGTATACCTTGCCTCCCTCTACAGTTTTATTTACATGCATTTTATTTCAATTTTCAGTCTTTGATTGTTTATGGACATGTACTTTTCGTGTTATATTCTGTAGAGTTGTTTTTATTGCATATAGCCGTGTTCATGTATGGCCTTGTGTTTCATGCTTAGAGTTCTCACCAGTACCTTGCTTGAGTAGTGTCATAGAACGAGTGCGTGTAGTGAACTGCCATAGCCTTGATTATCGTTTTATAAACCCAGAGAGTCCACACTCGGGACGAGGGTTATTTGGTGCACCAGAGTCCACACTCGGGATGAGGGTGTTTGTCGTGTTCATTGGCACCAGAGAGTCCACACTCGGGATGAGGGTTGACCAATTATACCAGAGAGTCCACACACGGGACGAGGGTGCTTTGCAGTGAGCTAACTAGAGAGTCCACACTCGGGACAAGGGTTAGTGCTTAGTTCAAACCCGTGAGTCCACACTTGGAATGAGGGTTTGTTTCTTCCATTGATCTCGTGTTTATCATTCATCCGACAATTCATTTATGCGTAGTTGTTGTAGTGTTCGTGTTCGTGTTCGTGTTCGTGTTCGTGTTTGTGTTCGTATGTTACTGTTCATGTTCTTAGTCATTTATCATGTTCCTATTTTTCTTGCTTATTTCTTGTGCATGATAAAATTTTTAGATAGGCATGTATATTATGTATCTTGCTATGTCCTCTGAGGACCTGATAATCTCCTCAGGTTAGCCGAGTTTGAGTCAGGAGCAGACGAGAGGGTTTGAGTCAGCATCAGACCGTGGAGTTTTGCAGTTGAGATTGCCTTGGTTAGCAGGTTGTACTCAGTTGGTTCATTTTATGTATTTCTCTATTTTTCCATCTATTGGTAGTGAATTTGTGTCCACCGGACGTGACATTTGATTCTTGGATACATTCAGTTTATATGCGTTATTGCTTAGTTTCATGGACATTCATTGATCTTGATTATGTCTTGATTATTTCGTGGATGAGATGTACATTACCATGAGATTCTAAACTGCCATGACACGTGTATATTAAATAGCGTTCTACCACCGACACTTCGGTGTAGGCTGGGCTTGGACACGTCTTGTATCCGAAAAGCGGGTACGGGTCGTGACAAGTTTTTTGGTGGCCCATGCAGGTCAACGTTAATCACTTCGGTTACGTCACTGTACCATCGTGAGCCTGCGAATAGAAATAGACACTTAGGATCTCATCCACATGTCTTGACTCATTATTTGCCTCTAGTCCTTAAATTCATTGAATCCTTGATTTGCATCCTGCTTGAAAATCTCTTCAACAGCTAAAGTGTTTTCTTTGTTTCAGTTAAGATGGACTCTCAAGACAGGAACAACGCTGCAATGAACACTCTACCAGCTACAGGAGGATTTTTTACGTATATGACCCTACCGACACAAGGAGGCCAGCTCACTCATATGGGCAATCCGCCACAGCCGCAGTTCTCGAGATTCTGCAGAGACGACATTCTACCACCTCTACAGTTTCCTTCGCAGACTCCACCACCAGTATTCGGTCTGCCACCAGCATCTGTCCTACCGCCAGGGGTTCCACGTCCAGTACCAGCCATGCACCCAGCACCAGTGATGTACCCAGCATTTGCCATGCACCCACCGTCGGCGATGTATCCAGCCCCGATGATGTATCCAGCACCTATTCTGCCTCCGCCACCAGCACTGGACAATATCACACTCCTCAGGATCTTTTAGCAGTAAGCCAACATGTTCTGTGACACCTTGTGGGAGGTCCTTCAGATTAGAGATGCTCCGCGACAGCGCACTGGGACGTCCAAGCACTTCATGGACCTTAGGCCCAGAGAGTTCCATAGGACCGAGGGTATTATCTACACTGATGAATGGTTGGAGAACGTTGAACGATACCTAAAGATAGCTCGAGTCCCAGAAGATCTGAAGATCGAGTCAGCCAGTGGACAGCTTTTCGACATCGCGCGGATGTGGTACCAAGGCGAACCCCAATTTTTTGCTCCAGACATGACTTGGAAGGAGTTCAAGCAACTGTTCAAGAAGAAATTCTATCCATACGTAGCATGAGAGGCGTTGATGAGACAGTTCGAGCACCTAGAGCAAGACAACCACACCGTCGATGAGTACACATCAGAGTTTTCTCGCCTCGGCCGCTTCGTGGAGAACTTGGTCAGCACCCCTGAAGACAAGGTGCGACGATTCAGAAAGGGACAATCTCACAAGATTTGTCTAGCCATCGCCACCAGTCGAGCCGCCACTTACGAGGAGATTCTAGAGGTCGCCCAAGCTGTAGAAGAGGAGCTAAGTCACAAACCGAAGAGGAATCGAGACGCATTCGGAGGAAACGACAACCAATCAACACCGGCAAAGTGCCCCAATATTCCCGAGAAGACCTCAGAACAGCAACATCATCAGCAACCATGAGCCACCCCACAACAAGTTCAAGATGTTCCCACCTACCAGTACTGCAAGAAGAGAGGCCACGTCCAAGAAGATTGTCGTAGATGGTTGAGGTTGTGCTATACTTGTGGATCTAACCAGCATCTATCTCGAGATCGCCCGAAGAAGAACGCGACTGCCCCACCAGTACCAACCGCACAGGGAGGACAAGCTTATGTTATGATCATGAAGGATGCGACAACACCACAGAGAGCAGCTGACGATAATTAACAGTAGATATCGGCAGTATTGCAGATAGGCCATCTTAGACTTTGATTTAAGAGGAATTGAATTTCTTTTATAGCAGTTTATTCAAGACTACTCATGCTAGTAGATCTTGGCTTTATGTGATTTTTGAGGACGAAATTATTTTTAAGGGGAATAGTATGTGGCATCTGCCACCCTGATTATAATTTAGTGATATAATTTTTTTTTTCATTTTTTTTCCTTAGTTTATGATTAATCTTCTATGATCATAGGAGTTGTGACAAAGTCCACAGGTGATTTATGACCATCTTGTGGTCACATGATCTCTAGATAGGGTCTATATGCATTCTATAGCTATATTATATTTTATTATAATTTTTAGACATTTTTATATATTTTAAGTATTTATTCTTTGAAGATTTATATTTATGAATAATTTTTATAATTTATTTTGAGGCCATTTGTGACTATTTTGAGACCCAGTATTTTTCTTTAGGCTCTATTAGGTTAAATATATTTTTTGTATTTTTCTATAATTTTTTTGGAATTTTTAGATAATTAAATATAAGAAAAACCTATTTTCTAAGACTTCTAGAATTTACTGCGCAAGTCTATGAGCATATATTGACCCCAGATATTTTTCAAGGCTTCTTTATGTTATTTTACATTTTCTAAAATTTTTCCATATTTTCTGGCTATTTTTAATATTTATTATAATTTTCTGTAATTAAAATGGCTTTAAAACTGTTTTCTAGATATTAATTATACAGTCAACTGCCCTGTCAGCTGGCCAGGCCCACCTGTCAGCCGCTGGGCAGAGCGGGGCGGGCCTAGCTCTCAGCTGCGTCAGCAGCTGACTGTGCTGCTCATGAGCCATTAGGAAATTGACTCCAAGTCGACTTGGCCCCAAGTAACTCGGCCATCTGGCCGTTCATTTATTTGAGCGGGGTTAAGGAGATGCTGACACATGTGCCTAGCCGTCCACCAACTCAGCCAAGCCTCCTATATATATATATATATATATTTGTGGGGTTTTTTCGAGAAACCCTAGATTATTCTCAGCCGACTTTTGGAGTTGACCCCGGTGATTCCTCGATTTCCCGAAGCGATTCCTGCCAACTCCGATGTAGTTTTCATGCGCTGCTTTTTTTGTTGGATTCGTATCGAGGTAAGCTTTCTGAATATATAATTTATTTTTGTAGATATTATTCCTAAATTTCTGAAAAATTCTTAGAGTGTCGGTTGTCCGAAACTTGACACGTTTTGGTGTTTTCGAGATTTCGGAAGAACCAGAAATCGAAATCACGAACCGTTTGATCGGAAAGCTAACACAGAGATATATGACATATAATTTTTCCAAAAATTATTTCATTCATATAGTATTTTAGTTATTCTGTTGAACTCAGAATTGATTGTTTGATCACCATTTTCGTCACAATTAGCCATAACGGCGATATCTTTTGACCAAAGCATGATTTTACGGCACGGTTGATTCCAGTGCACTCGTGGCGCTGAAATCTACCAAGGTGCACTATCAAAATCTAGAGTTCATAGTGTTTGACTAGATGGTCAACGGTACGCCTCGATATGCGTGCCATGGTTTCCAAAATTGGAAATACGACTTTTGATGGCCAAACTTGCATGTTTAGATTATATTCAGATTATGTCACGTCCCAGAACCAGAATACTGGAGAGCGGGGGAATGACTCAGCCAGCTACGTATTACGGGTAGATGAATACCGTATAATACGATCAATGCTGTCTAACCAGACGAGGGGGTGCATACTACATAAAAGTCTTGCTATGGTCATTACACATCTATTGTCTCAATCATTCAATCAAGAAACAGAAATAGAGAACATATAAGATAAAGCAGTAAGGCGTCCCAAACGCTCTGTCAAAATGTTCTTGAGATCTGGCTTTACAAAAACATAGCCAGATGATATAGCAAGTATACACAATTGTTATCAGCTGCAGTCTGACTTAATTACAATTATGTAAAGGTAAGTACAAGACAATCCGACTAACATGTCGGTGCCAAACGGCTAAGTATAAAGGTAAATAACAAAACGAGCGGTGAAGTAAGGAACCCACTCGAGTCCTCCTACAATCATTCTTCTAGTGTTGACCATCCTGGAGGTAGAAGTAAGCTGAGTCCTCGGGAATCGGCTCTAAATCTGGCCATGCAAAACCAGAGAGGTTAGACCTCTAATAGCAAGTACCACAAGGAAGGACGATATGAAGGACTAAACCAGTAAGTAAAAGAATATAATGATAATAGATCTCTGCTTTCCACTAGGATTCACATCACATCACGACACTTCGAACCAACCTCCCAACCAAACAAGGACAGAAGTTGACCCGTTATGTCCTGATATTCTGATCATCCCAGTTAGGTAACAGAGTAGTACAGTACACAAACAAATTATCTTGAACGGCCAATCAAATCCTACGGCTTGCTATTGTGAGCCCCAAGTTATCCTAGAATAATGCAATAAAGATTCCTCAGTTCTTACTATGTGCGAGCAAGGCTAGTCTATCCAGTCAATCATGTGCGCCATGCATGAATTAGACGAGTCCTAGCAGGACGCCCGTCAATATACAATATACAATAATAATAAAAGCAGATATTGTTCCCTGCCCGTATGGCAGATTTACAGTATCTGTGGGAACTAGTCGGCCCGTCGGGTACTACTCGTCCCAAGGGGGCTACCATGTAAGAAATCGGGAATCCATTCTCTCCATGCCATCATTATTTTATTTAACTTAATAGTCCCTACGTTGAGTGAAATCCCATGCCGTGGATCATGGTCATTCAAATGAGTACTTTCGTACGGGGCACGATATGCACAACTCTACAACGATACCAGTGCGGTTAGGTTGCAGGTCTTACATAGCGTAATGCAACAATCAAATCTAACCACAGTAATCATGCCTTGACCATAAAGTACACATGCTTCTTTTATAGAAAATAAATAAATAAATAAATAAATAAATAGATTGAAGCCTGCATGTGCATGTATGTCAATATTTCGTGATCAGTCAGTCGATCGCAATAGTTCATATCATGAACGTGTCTCATTCATTTATTTCGATAAGACGACTAGCCAGTCTCTTAGTTCCAACTAGGAACGCATGATCAAATTAGTCAAGATAACCATCGTCATTAATAGTGACAAGACATGAAAGTCATTAGCATTAAATAGGGTTGAGTCTATAACTCTCAAGGTCAAGTTCCAGTCTCACTAGATATCCATATACCAATCCAGACACTTGGCACTAATACACAACCATAGGTATTAAAATATTAACATGCTAAGATTTTTGGGTTCATGCAAAAAGGCGTAAGGATATAATAGGGAATTATCATGCCAATATTAAATGAATAAAATATAGAACAAATAAAAACTCCCAAGTCAGGAAGTCATGCTAACAAGTCTAAGCTAAGTCCAAAAGTCACGCAAGAATCGTATGCGTGAAAAGTACGCCAAGTCTGGCATGAAGGAGCGAGTGTAAAAAAGTAGTACACTCTGGTAAGCGTGAACGTGAACAGTGAGGTGTGACAAGTGATGCGTGACAAGTGATACGTGCTGGCAACGTGAGCGTATGAGCGTGACAAATAATTCACGCATGCACGCGCAGCGTGAGGGTGAAAAATCACGCACGCCAAAAGTCACGCACAATATGATCGTGAAAAGTCACGCACGCAAGCTCAGGAACATGAGCGTGAAAAGTCACGCACGCCATACAAAGACAGGAGCGTGACTCAAATACATGCAGACAACGCGAGCGTGACTGAAAATACACGCACTCAAATGCGAGCGTGACCAAAAATACATGCACGCACAGAGTGGACGTAACTCAAAAGTCACGCAGACATGCACAGACATGAGCGTGACTGAAATACACGCACGCTCATGAGAACGTTAGCGTGACTAAAATACACGCAAACACGTATAGACGTGTGCGTGACTGGGCTGATGTTTACGCGAGCACGTAAGAACGTGTGCGTGAAACATCTCCCAAACTCCAAGTCCCATGGGGCCTTGTTCCAGTACCAGAAATACACGCTAAGTTGGTGGATCAAGAACCCATGAACAGCCGAAATACTATAACTTAGATCTAGAGAAAACCAGCCGTAGAAATCAAAAATGCTAAGAACTAATCTCTCTTAGAATCACGAGAAGAAGGCAAATGAACCATAAAAATGGGTGGAGAAGGAGCAAGTTTGCACTTGCCTACTGCTGCTGCTGGTTAGGTGGAGAAGTAATGAGAGGAAGAAGAAGAAGTAATGGTGAGAATGAAGTAATGAGGAGAGAGAAAGAGATGGAAGCTTTAAATAGGAAGGGGGTGGTAGGTGGGAGCTAGTGGGTCGGGTTGTCCACCACCAATCCGAACCCAATAAGGCCGAACCAAATAACACTAAAGCAGCAAAATAAAATACAGGTAATAAAATTGCAGAAATATAATTACAAAAATAAAAATTTGCAAGAAATTAATTAACATGAAAATTTAAAGAGCAGATAATTAATTAACATGAAACTAAAGGAATTTAAATACAGAATAATACATGATAAATACTAAATAAATACACATGAGTTGTACATGTATAAAAATACGCATTCCGGGAACGGGGAGTGACATCTCTACCCACCTTAGAAAAATTCCGTCCTCGGAATTTCAAATCCAAGCAGGATAGAAACATCGGGGCTAAACTAATACAAGCAATTCTAGTGATCAAGCAATTCTAGTGAACAAGCAATTGTTTTTACCATATCAAAAGCAAGTACTATATATGTAAATCCATCAATCTACGATATCAAGTAGCTCTACCCATAAGGCGATAAGCATGAGAAATCAAGACAATCAAGGTATACAGAAAAAGATATACCTTGTGAGTCAAACAGGTGTGGATACCGTGATCGGATATCATCCTCACATTCCCACGTTGACTCTCCCAAGAAGTGATGACCCCAAGCAACACGGACAAGACTAATTGTTCGGTTCTTGAGTATCTTCTCTCTTCGGTCCAAAATGGACACAGGCTGTTCCTCGTAAGACAGGTTGGTACCAACAACCAGCTCAGAATGATCGAGGACATGGCTTGGGTCTGATACATACCTACGTAATTAAGTTACATGAAACACGTCATGCACCTCTCGTAACGAAGGTGGGAGTGATAAACGATAAGCAACATCGCCTATCCGATCAAGGATAACAAATGCGCCCACGTACCGCGGACTCAATTTCCCGCGAACGCCAAATCTAATGACCCCACGAGTAGGTGAGATCCGCAAGAATACGTGGTCCGCGAACGCCAAATCTAACGGCCTACGATGCTGGTCCGCCCAATGATGATGCCGATCCTGCGTAACTCGAAGTCGCTTTCTAATTCCTTTAACTACTTCAACCGTCTGAACAATTATTTCTGGGCCTAACATCTTTCTCTCCCCGATATCATCCCATGCAAACGGTGACCTGCACTTCTTACCATATAATGCTTCAAATGGCGCCATCTGGATACTGGCTTGATAACTATTGTTGTATGAGAACTCGACCAAGTGCAGGTGACTCTCCCAAGACCCTCCAAAATCTAGAGTGCAAACTCGCAACATGTCTTCTAAAGTCTGAATCGTTCTTTCTGATTGTCCATCTGTCTGCGGATGGTAGGCCGTGCTAAACCTTAACTTGGTACCCAGACTATGATGTAAGCTCTTCCAAAAATGTGATGTAAAGTGGGTATCTCGATCTGACACAATACTAACAGGGACTCCATGCTGCCTGACTATCTGTTGCATATACAACTCTGCCAACTTTTCTGTAGATTGTCCTACTCTGAAAGGAAGAAAGTGTGCTACCTTCGTAAGCCGGTCTACTATCACCCAAATAGCATCCTTACCACTTGGTGATCTTGGTAAACCGGTCACAAAGTCCATTGTAATATGCTCCCACTTCTATTCCGGAATAGGAAGTGGTTGCAATAACCCAGCTGGCCTCTGCTGTTCTGCCTTCACCTGCTGACATACCAAGCAACGGGAAACAAATCTAGCTATCTCTCTCTTCATTCCGTTCCACCAGAAGTGCTGCTTGATATCTTGGTACATCTTGGTCCATCCAGGGTGAATAGAATACTGAGAACTGTGAGTTTCTGCCATGACCTCCTGTCTGATATCTCCACTAGGCACACATAAACGTGATCCAAACCTAAGTGTACCATCTTCGTGAATCCTCATCTCCTTCCTGAGTTCTGACTCACATTCTGTCCTAAGCTTCTGAATCCTTGGGTCTTGTGCCTGAGCTGCCTTGATCCTGTCCACCAAGTCAGATTGGACTTGTAGACTAGTTAGAACTCCTACATCACTAGAAAATATAACTTCGATGCCCATCTCCTGAAGGTCTTCTAAGATGTGCTTCTGTGTTGTCAACATAAATGCGCCGCCTCTCCTGCTAAGAGCGTCTGCTACCACATTAGCCTTGCCTGGATGATACTGAAGCTCCACGTCATAATCCTTGATCAACTCCAACCATCTTCTCTGCCTCATGTTTAGTTCCTTCTGGGTAAAGATGTACTTTAGACTTTTATGGTCTGTGTACATTTCCACTCGGTCACCATATAAGTAATGCCTCCATAGCTTCAGAGCAAACACTACTGCCGCTAACTCCAAATCATGAGTTGGGTAATTCTTCTCGTGGTCCCGAAGCTGCCTAGATGCGTATGCTATCACCTTCCCATGTTGCATAAGGACACATCCAAGTCCTTTACCTGACGCATCACAATATACTGTAAAACCTTCGGGTCCAACTGGTAATATGAGAATAGGTGCTGATATCAACTTCTG
Organism: Iris pallida; assembly: GCA_029216955.1. NCBI lineage: Eukaryota > Viridiplantae > Streptophyta > Magnoliopsida > Asparagales > Iridaceae > Iris > Iris pallida. The sequence continues at coordinate 1,391,143 of JANAVB010031220.1, forward strand.
CTTCAAAGTCTCAAATGATGCCTGACATTCTGCCGACCAAACGAATGGTACATCCTTCCGGGTCAAGCGGGTCATGGGTGCTGAAAGCCTTGCAAAGTCTGACACAAACCTTCTGTAATATCCTGCTAATCCCAAGAAACTCTGCACATCTGCTACGGTCTTGGGTACTGGCCAACTTTCTACTGCTTCTATCTTCCTGGGATCTACTGCTACTCCAGCTTCTGATATGATATGTCCCAAAAATGAAATGTGATCCGACCAAAACTCATATTTGCTGAGCTTGGCATACAACTGGTTCTCTCTCAGAACTTGCAACACTTTCCTGAGGTGGTCTTCATGCTCCTTTTCACTAGTAGAGTATACGAGAATGTCGTCAAGAAACATAACGACAAATTGGTCTAAGTATGGCATAAAAATATGATTTATCAAATCCATGAATATAGCTGGAGCATTGGTCAAACCAAACGGCATTACTAAGAACTCATAATGCACATACTTTGACCTGAATGCTGTCTTGGGAATGTCTTCCTTCCGAACCCTCACCTGATGGTACCCTGAACGAAGATCTATCTTGGAGAAAACTCTAGCTCTGCTCAACTGATCAAATAAGTCGTCGATCCTGGGTAATGGGTACTTGTTCTTCACTGTTGCCACGTTAAGCTTCCTGTAGTCAATGCATAATCTGGATGACCCATCCTTCTTTCCCACAAGTACCACTGGTGCTGCCCACGGTGATACACTAGCTTGGATGAACTTCTTCTCCTTCAATTCCTCTATGTGCTCATATACCTTGGCCTGCTCTGAATCCGCCATCCTGTAAACCCGATCTGATATCGGTTTAGTTCCTGGTGCCAATTCTATACTGAACTCAATATCTCTAACTGGTGGTAGACCTGGAAGTTCTTCAGGAAATACATCTAGAAACTCTTCAACTACCTTCGGAATCTGAACTTCCTCCATTGCCGTCACTACTCCCTGCTCTTGCTGAGTTGCCTCTGATCTGACTAAGGTAAACCTCTTCATGCCTGAAATATCAAAAGATACACTCCCTCTACGACAATCTATTGTCGCATGACTGTCTTTCAGCCAGTCCATGCCTAAGATAACGTCGAAATTTCCTACAGGAAATTCTATCAACCGGGCGGGTAAGGAATGCCCGCAAACTACAACGCTACACGCTAAAATAACTCTACTAACCCTTACGAGCCCATTACCAGTAAGTATATTCAACCTCCCTGGCAATGCCTCGAACTCCATTCCTAGTCGTGTCGCAAATCGTGCAGATATAAATTAATAGGATGCTCCCGAATCAAACAATACTACCGCGGGATATGAGGCGACGAGAATGTTACCTGCCACAACATCTCCCGATGCCAATGCCTCCTCCAAGGACAGAGTGAATGCTTGCCTTCGACCTCTTTGCTGATTTTCATGCTGCGGCCTAGCCTGATGCTGCTGCTGGCCCCTGCCTTGATGATGCTGGGATGGTCTATGCTGGTGTTGCTGCATCGACGGTCCCTGCTGCCGAAACATCTGAGCCTGCGGTACTAACGGACGCTGTACCAACGGCCTTACTGCTACTGCTGGTCCTCGATACTGGCCTGCCCCTGGTGCTGGCAGAGCAAGAAACTGTTGCCCTGGTCCTCCTGACCTCAAATTCATGGGACATGTGGTAACCCGATGGTCTGGATTTCCATATATCAGACACAGTCCATTCAATGTCCGACACACATCTCTAGTGTGTCCCATCTTCCCAAAATAAGTACAGCCTGCCGGGGGTTGCTGGTTCTTTTTCTGCTGCTGTTGCTGCTGTCTGGGTGGTGCTGGTCCTCGTATCACCACATCGTGGATACGAATGCCAGCGGATGGTGCTGTTGTTCGGGGCGCTGCTCCCCCTCCTCCTTCAATCTGACTGTAGGATCTCTTCTGACCCCCAGTCCTCACCGCAAGCCTCTGAATGGTGATCTCATGCCTTCGAGTCGCCGTTAATATCTCATCAAAAGTCTGGTAATTGTGCCCCTCTATTAATTGCAAGAGCTCAAGATGAAACCCTTGCTGAAACCTCATGGCCCTCTGGCGCTCTGTTGCTACCATCTCTGGGGCAAACCTACTCAATCTGCAGAACTCCGCTACATAAGCATCTACAGTCTTGTCGGCCTGCCTAAGGTTGATAAATTTCTGTTGTAGCTCAAACTGCGCCACAACTCCATAGTACTTGGTCTTGAATCTTGCTGTAAAATTGTCCCAAGCCACAGGATGCCTGATACCCACTTCCTCTGATTCCCACCAATCACGTGCGAGATCCTGAAGTAACAACTTCACTAGATCCACACGTTCTTCTGCCGACACCTTCACTGCTGTCAGAATAGCCTCTATATCCTTAAGCCATGCATCTGCTGAGATGGTATCCTCCGTACACTCGAAATGGCGGGGGTTGTACTTGCAAAACCTGGCTGATGCTCCTGAATCAGTCCTCACTCCTCTTTCCAATGCCGTCTGCAATCCTTGATTAAGCAACACATTCTGCTCTTGTAGCTGAGTGTGCATGCGCTGCTGGGCCAACATCTGATGTTGCTGAGCAGCCATCATTCCTCTATTGATCTCCAGAAGGGCTGGTGTGTCCACTTCCACAGGGGTAGGTAGAACTGTGGGTGGGTTTGGAATATCCGGATACTGCGGTCCAACCGCTGGTTCTACTATCACTTCTTCCTGGATAGTCTCCTGAGGTGAGACTGGCCCTGGTTGCTGACCATCCTGGTCAGGTTGTCCTTGTTGCCTTTGTTGTTGCTGCCCAGCTCTGACCGCTGCGGACAAAGTGTCCCTAAGAAAAGGGACAAGATAACAATCAAACAACCGAACATGAAGGATCAATGAAGTCAAAGGATACCGGAATGTCAAGCAAGAGTTGAGAATAACGAATCAAGAGATCAAGGGAGAACATGTGTGATTGAGACATCCTATAAATCAAAATACCCCACAAGTCTGAAATTAGACCTGCATGGGCCACCACTAAAACCTTATCACGTCCCAGAACCAGAATACTGGAGAGCGGAGGAATGACTCAGCCAGCTACGTATTACGGGTAGATGAATACCGTATAATACGATCAATGCTGTCTAACCAGATGAGGGGGTGCAGACTACATAAAAGTCTTGCTATGGTCATTACACATCTATTATCTCAATCATTCAATCAAGAAACAGAAATAGAGAACATGTAAGATAAAGCAGTAAGGCGTCCCAAACGCTCTGTCAAAATGTTCTTGAGATCTGGCTTTACAAAAACATAGCCAGATGATATAGCAAGTATACACAATTGTTATCAGCTGCAGTCTGACTTAATTACAATTATGTAAAGGTAAGTACAAGACAATCCGACTAACATGTCGGTGCCAAACGGCTAAGTATAAAGGTAAATAACAAAACAAGCGGTGAAGTAAGGAACCCACTCGAGTCCTCCTGCAATCATTCTCCTAGTGTTGACCATCCTGGAGGTAGAAGTAAGCTGAGTCCTCGGGAACCGGCTCTAAATCTGGCCATGCAAAACCAGAGAGGTTAGACCTCTAATAGCAAGTACCACAAGGAAGGACGATATGAAGGACTAAACCAGTAAGTAAAAGAATATAATGATAATAGATCTCTGCTTTCCACTAGGATTCACATCACATCACGACACTTCGAACCAACCTCCCAACCAAACAAGGACAGAAGTTGACCCGTCATGTCCTGACATTCTGATCATCCCAGTTAGGTAACAGAGTAGTACAGTACACAAACAAATCATCTTGAACGGCCAATCAAATCCTACGGCTTGCTATTGTGAGCTCCAAGTTATCCTGGAATAATACAATAAAGATTCCTCAGTTCTTACTATGTGCGAGCAGGGCTAGTCTATCCAGTCAATCATGTACGCCATGCATGAATTAGACGAGTCCTAGCAGGACGCCCGTCAATATACAATATACAATAATAATAAAAGCAGATACTGTTCCCTGCCCGTGTGGCAGATTTACAGTATCTGTGGGAACTAACCGGCCCGTCGGGTACTACTCGTCCCAAGGGGGCTGCCATGTAAGAACTCGGGAATCCATTCTCTCCATGCCATCATTATTTTGTTTAACTTAATAGTCCCTACGTTGAGTGAAATCCCATGCCGTGGATCATGGTCATTCAAATGAGTACTTTCGTATGGGGCACGATATACACAACTCTACAACGATACCAGTGCGGTTAGGTTGCAGGTCTTACATAGCGTAATACAACAATCAAATCTAACCACGGTAATCATGCCTTGACCATAAAGTACACATGCTTCTTTTATAGAAAATAAATAAATAAATAAATAAATAAATAAATAGATTGAAGCCTGCATGTACATGTATGTCAATATTTCAGGACCAGCCAGTCGATCGCAATAGTTCATATCATGAACGTGTCTCATTCATTTATTTTGATAAGACGACTAGCCAGTCTCTTAGTTCCAACTAGGAACGCATGATCAAATTAGTCAAGATAACCATCGTCATTAATGGTGACAAGGCATGAAAGTCATTAGCATTAAATAGGGTTGAGTCTATAACTCTCAAGGTCAAGTTCCAGTCTCACTAGATATCCATATACCAATCCAGACACTTGGCACTAATACACAACCATAGGTATTAAAATATTACCATGCTAAGATTTTCGGGTTCATGCAAAAAGGCGTAAGGATATAATAGGGAATTATCATGCCAACATTAAATGAATAAAATATAGAACAAATAAAAACTCCCAAGTCAGGAAGTCATGCTAACAAGTCTAAGCTAAGTCCAAAAGTCACACAAGAATCGTATGCGTGAAAAGTATGCCAAGTTTGGCATGAAGGAGCGAGTATAAAAAAGTAGTACACTCTGGTAAGCGTGATCGTGAACAGTGAGGTGTGACAAGTGATACGTAACAAGTGATACATGCTGGCAATGTGAGCGTATGAGCGTGACAAATAATTCACGCACGCACGCGCAGCGTGAGGGTGAAAAGTCACGCACGCCAAAAGTCACGCACAATATGATCGTGAAAAGTCACGCACGCAAGCTCAGGAACATGAGCGTGAAAAGTCATGCACGCCATACAAAGACAGGAGCGTGACTCAAATACACGCAGACAACGCGAGCGTGACTGAAAATACACGCACTCAAATGCGAGCGTGACCAAAAATACACGCACGCACAGAGTGGACGTAACTCAAAAGTCACGCAGACACGCACAGACATGAGCGTGACTGAAATACACGCACGCTCATGAGGACGTTAGCGTGACTAAAATACACGCAAACACGTATAGACGTGTGCGTGACTGCGCTGATGTTTACGTGAGCACGTAAGAACGTGTGCGTGAAACATCTCCCAAACTCCAAGTCCCATGGGGCCTTGTTCCAGTGCCAGAAATACACGCTAAGTTGGTGGATCAAGAACCCATGAACAGCCGAAATACTATAACTTAGATCTAGAGAAAACCAGCCGTAGAAATCAAAAACGCTAAGAACTAATCTCTCTTGGAATCACGAGAAGAAGGCAAATGAACCATAAAAATGGGTGGAGAAGGAGCAAGTTTGCACTTACCTACTGCTGCTGCTGGTTAGGTGGAGAAGTAATGAGAGGAAGAAAAAGAAGTAATGGTGAGAATGAAGTAATGAGGAGAGAGAAAGAGATGGAAGCTTTAAATAGGAAGGGGGTGGTAGGTGGGAGCTAGTGGGCCGGGTTGTCCACCACCAATCCGAACCCAATAAGGCCGAACCAAATAACACTAAAGCAGCAAAATAAAATACAGATAATAAAATTACAGAAATATAATTGCAGAAATAAAAATTTGCAAGAAATTAATTAACATAAAAATTTAAAGAGCAGATAATTAATTAACATGAAACTAAAGGAATTTAAATACAGAATAATACATGATAAATACTAAATAAATATACATGAGTTGTACATGTATAAAAATACGCATTCCGGGAATGGGGAGTGACAGATCATTATTAGGTTAAATTAGGTTTTTAAGTGAATTATTCCAGAATTAATTACTATTAGATTAGTAGCCCAACTAGCCACTATTCCATGAATTTAGAACTAGAACATTAGAATTGATTTATAGTTTTCGTGCACGGTTCATGGTGCGATATGTGTTATATGTTGACAACTCCTAGATCGGCATCCTCTCATCCTCGACTTGTGACTACGGTTTGTGCAAGGACCACAGGCAAGTATACCTTGTCTCCCTCTATAGTTTTATTTACATGCATTTTATTTAAGTTTTCAGTCTTTGATTGTTTATGGACATATGCTTTTCGTGTTATATTCTATAGAGTTGTTTTTATTACATATAGCCGTGTTCATGTTTGTCCTTGTATTTTATGCTTGGAGTTCCACCAGTACCTTGCTTGAGTCGTGTCATAGAACGAGTACGTGTAGTGAACTGCTATAGCCTTGATCATCGTTTTACACAACCAGAGAGTCCACACTCGAGAAGAGGGTTGTTTGGTGCACCAGAGAGTCCACACTCGGGACGAGGGTTGACCAATTGTACCAGAGAGTCCACACACGGGATGAGGGTGTTTTGCCGTGAGCTAACCAGAGAGTCCACACTCAGGACAAGGGTTAGTGCTTAGTTCAAACCCGTGAGTCCATACTCGGGATAAGGGTTTGGTTCTTCCATTGATCTCGTGTTTATCGTTCATCCGACAGTTTATTTATGCGTAGTTGTTCTAGTGTTCGTGTGTTCGTGTTCGTGTTCGTATGTTAGTGTTCGTGTTCGTAGTCATTTGTCATGTTCCTATTTTTCTTGCTTATTTCTTACGCATGATAAAACTTTTAGATAGACATATATATTATGTATCTTGCTATGTCCTCTGAGGACCTGATGATCTCCTCAGGTTAGCCGAGTTTGAGTCAGGAGCAGACAAGAGGGTTTGAGTCAGCATCAGACCGCGAAGTTTTGCAGTTGAGATTGCCTTGGTTAGAAGGTTGTACTCAGTTGGTTCATTTCATGTATTTCTCTATTTTTCCGTCTATTGGTAGTAGATTTGTGTCCACTGGACGTGACATTTGATTCTATATGCGTTATTGCTTACTTTCATGGTCATTCGTTGATCTTGATTATGTCTTGAATATTCTGTGGATGAGATATAGATTACCATGAGATTCTAAACTGCTATGACTCGTGTATATTAAACAGCGTTCTACCGCCGACACTGCGTCGTAGGCTGGGCTTGGATACGTCTTATATCCGAAAAGCGGGTGCAGATCGTGACACGGAGGACGGGGCATAATGTAGGGACGGGACACTGCATAAACGGCAGACAGTATCCTGAGGAGTACGGTTCAGGATTAGACTTTTCCTTTGCAGTCGGGGAGGTATCACCCTTGTAGTCTATTTGATTTTCTTTTTAGTTGATGGACTAATGTAGTTTCTTTATCCCGTTCAATCAGTTTATTTCATTCAGTCGCTCTGTAGTGGATTTGTCTCCACCCGGCAGATATTTTATTATTTCAGTTGAGATATAGTTATCGTATGTGACCATAAAATATTAATATGAGCCGCAGTTCATATACTATAGATTATGTGTGTATTCGTAGGTTCCATATATTGGAATAGCCTGTGTATACATACAGTTGGCATGTACGTATTCCTAACCTTAGTATATAATTAGTTGAGATTTTATATGGCATGATTAGATATACGGTGTGTGGTAGGTCATCGATGTGTCATTAATTAGTAGATTTATTTATTCTAGAAGTTCGTAACGGTGTGATCGAAGATATCAAAGTTGGACCAATGTACGCACACTTGGGGGATACAAGCAAGTACACCTTGCCGAACTGTATAGTATTTACATGCATTTTCTATATTGCTATTTCTTTTCAGTTATATTTGATTACCTGTTGTTTCTGTTAATGTCATTATTATTTTATCGTTATAAGTGCACGTAGATGGTTTCTATTTTTTCATTATTGCTTGTTATATTCTGCTTTGTCCTTGTATACTTTTTGAGATTGTTCGCGGCCAATCATATGCCACGTTCCTATAGAAGCATGACAAAGCACAGAAGATGTCAGAAGCGTAAGAGACCAATAAAATTCTGTGCACTTCAAAACTCAGACAGTGCATAAAGGAAAGTTCTTTAATAAAATCATGTTTACAAAAGATCTATTACAGACTCTTCATGGTTACATATAAAGACTAAAGACTAAAGCACATGCTAAAAAATGTGTGGTCTTTAGAAGCGCGTAGCCTTCAGAAGCACGCAGACCCCAAAAGTGCAGCAGTGTCAGAGAGAATCACTTCCTCATCAGAGCAAGCCACTTCCTAGTCAGACGTAGAGGAACTCCAATATGGCTAATGAAGCAACTATTGGCCCGAGCAAGAACACATCTCCTGCGCGAAGCTCATAGCACTACCTACAGCTCTTCCAGCATAACAGGGTGCATAGCTCCTCCCACTCTAATATGGCTAATGAAGCTATTATTAAGCAGGACAAAGCACAACTTGTGGCTCTTCAGATTGGAAAAATCCAAATCCGGTAGCTTGGACCTCGAAGACCTCCTAGATGTTGTTCAGGTTCGAACCCCTTATGCCAAACGTTTAAGTGCATCTCGAAACTCTGTAGTTGTTCTTCTACAAGACTATAGCTTCTTTTAATGAAGAGATCTACAACCAACAGCCGACGTAAGCAAGGCCCATGGTTGTTCGAAGCTCAGTCGGGGTCGAACATGAAAGAAGAATGACTAAAAACTATGAGCAAGGTCTCACACAAAAAGCTTCTCTTTATATAAGCTGTGTGGTCCAACACACATGCCACATTGCAGTCGGTCAAAGGACTCCGGAGTAATGGGATGAACCTAGGACTCTGTAACACCCAGTTTTCCAGAAGAGGGTAATTTTGAAATTTTGTAATTATAATTATTATTTATGGTATTTATTTCATGTTATGATTTTTAGTGATTTTTAATTATTTTTAAACTATTTAAATTCATGACTTATAAATTGATGTCTTGCTAGTGTTTATTTCCAGATTGAGGGGTATTTTAGTCATTTTTGTACTTTTAAGAATTATTTGGGATTATTAATTATTATTTAGATTTAATAGAATTTATTTGAATTTATGAGAATTTTTAGGAATTATTTTGGATTTGATTGGACTGGGTTAACTTTGACTAGTTTTGACCCTTGTAGACCAACCTAGAAGCTAACCCTAGTTAGTATGGACTTGGTTAGGTTATATGACTCTAGTCTAACCTAAGCTAATCCTTGGTTTGGTCATTAGACTCTAGTTAGCAATAAGAATTAGAAAGTCATAAGTCATGGTTTGTGCTTTAGAACCTTTATTAAATCATTTAGCTCATAGCCTTGTGGTTGGGCCCAAAGCCCAAGACAAATTCCAAAACCCTAAGCCCTAGACTAAGTGGCCAGCCACCATATCATCATTAGGAACACCACCCTATAAATACTCTCTTAGTTTAGGGTTGCCTCTTTCTTAGGAAAGCTCAAGTCTAGAAGGAAAGGTTTGTTTCCTATTTTAATTAATCCCTAGAACTCCATTTCTCTTCCTTTTCATTCTAATCTCTTCTAATAGGTTCTAATACCCCTATTCTTTCTATCATTAATGTTCCATTTCAGTTTGTTGTGATTTGAGAGGATTGGGACATCAAGAGAAGAGCCTTTGAATAGGGGTTTTTCTTAAAAGTTCAACAATAGGTAACTTTCTCATTTCTCTATGAAATTTCATTTTGTCTTCATCATTAGGAAGCCCTAGGGGTCCCCTAAGTGTATGCATTGGTGTCGTGTCAGGTTTCATGAGTTTCGTGTCCATTTGGATACGTATCAATAATGTGGCATAGGTGTTTGTCGAAATGCCCAAGAGGGGATTTTAATCCAATTTTTGGAAAGTTTTTAAATAGAAAATTAGGTTTTGTTATTGTTTATTGGGTTCTGGTTGACTGAGGTGATTATTGTGTTGTGTCGGGTCGATTTGGACACGCGACACACACGTTTCCGTACTGCACGAGATCTCGTGCACTGTCCTGCTACTGGACACGTCGTGTGCCCTGCACACGACACGTTTGGACATGAAACTTAGGGTGTAGGTCGGGGACATGACTGACACTGTGCCCACAAAATTTGGGGTGGTGTCGTGTCGTGTCGAGGGAGGAAACACGCACACACTGTTTTTGCACAGACTGTGCACAGGCGGAAATCCTCCACTGATACGCGTGTCGTGTCGCGTCCAGGCACATTTTGGATGCATGGCGACACATGGGATGGCTAGACCTATACCTCGGCTAGGTGTAGACACGAACACGTGGTGTCTTGTGTCCTGTGTCGTGTCCACGAGACACCTGCATGCCCGCACGAGGCTGCCTGCACGTTTAGTATTTATGTGTGTGTGTTCTCTCTGTTAGGACATGTCCGTGTCCAGTTTTTGGACACAAAAACAACCCCTCTGACATGATTAAATGATTCCTCACCTCTGTTTCGTATTAGTTTGGGTTTTCAATTTATTTGGGTTTCGAAATTTAGAGATTAACAGTGAACTGTGAAGTTCACTGATACTCAATAACTGAATTTACTTTGTATTTCTTTGTTAATGATTAGCTTAGTTTAACATATTAATTCACATGTTTAATAGTTCATCCATTCTGAAATTATGTGTAAAATTATTAGGTTTTCAAAATGGTTTTGATTCAAATTGTTAACTGTCTGATACCTACATGAAAACTGAGTTTTTTGAAGTAAAACTGAGATTTTCGAAATACATGTAGATTGAAATGGGAATGTGGAGACTGAAGAATTCCTTTTCATTTTCAAATAACCTGAGATCCTCTTCATTATGGCTGAACTGAATGTTCAATAAAACCTGAGAAGAGATGAAGATTTCACTGTTTTCAAAATGAATTTCAGTCCTATACACACAGTTACATATAAACCTGAAAACTGAGATTCCCCTTTTCACTATCTTCTTGAAATACCTGAGCTTTGGTTTTCTTTACAAACTGAAAACTGGTATTGATGCAAATTTTGTTCTTAACTGTCATAAACTGAGTTTTGTTTACATAGGTTAGTTAGGTTTCCTTGATTGAATGGGATGATGTGGTTTCAATTTTTGGTTGAAGTTTTGTCTTGAAACTGACATTCATTTTTAATGTCTGGGAATGCAATCTCCTGATAAACCTTGCATTGATATCCTGAACACAGCACACTGGAAATACCTTTCACTTAAATCTCCTATGACACATCACACACACACATGCTTACACATTCACACACTATGGTATTCACACTGTATTTGTTGATATGTGCAGCCTATGAGCCCTGTGGTTTCAGTCCCTACAGCCCTTAAATCAGTCCTTTACATCCCTATACCAGTCCATTAAATAAACCTATAGGGCTGTCCTTTAACCCCTGAAATCAGCCCATCCATGATAGCCAAAACCTGTCATTAACATGCCCTGTTCAGTTCCCTATACTAGTCCCTTCCAGGCCTCAAATAGCAGTCCTGAATCAGTCCTTATTTTCCCCCACATTCCAGTCCAAACTTGTCCCAAAACCTGTCCAAGTGACAGCCAACAAACCTCCACAATTCAGCATGCAACAGTCCAGTAATTGCACCCCAAGCACAGCCCCATGACATGTCTAAACCAGTCCTAAAACACCCTCAATCTCAGTCCTCAAAACCATCATATGCAGCCCTATACATACATGTATGTTCAGTACCCTGTTTTACTGTTTTTTCTAGTCCTATTCTTATGTATCACACACCCTCACATGACTTATTCACTCACTAGTATCACCCCCTATATTCCACACTTTTTTCTGAAATTTACTTCACTGTTCAACACACACACATCTTTCTCTTTTACACAACACTCCCACATTGCCTCCCTCACATACACACACACTTGCCTACCCAATAACACACCCACATACACAGTCTTTTGTCTCTCTCTCCCTCCATAAATATATGTATATTTCCTAGTCTTCTAAATGTAGGTTATGTATAGTATGTATACATATGTATGTAATGTATATGTATATAAATATGTAATGTTTTATGCCTAAATATCTAATGCATGCCTATATACAATATGTGTATATATATATATATATATATATATATATATATATATATATATATATATATATATATATATATATATATATATATATATATATATATATATATCAAGTTTTGAATGTAAATAGCTTGTGTTGGTCTTGTGGTATGTAAATACTTATTATAGGCTAGCATGGTTGTATATAAGTCTTGATAGACTATTATAGGCTTGTTAGGGTTTAGCAAGATTGCTAAACCTAGTTTAGGCTAACCTAGTCTTGTTGGACCTTGTTTGACTTCCAGAGTTGATCAAGTGTTGACTTTGGCCTAGATTGACCTAGAATCGTGTAGAATGCATAGTAGGACTTCATTTTACTATTCTGGACTTGTTGTGACTTGTGCTGTTCTGATTAGGAGCCACACACCACTCCTCGGACAGTACTTTCATATCGGACACTCAGATACCAGGCGAGTACATTCTCTGATCGTTTCATACTTGTCACAATTTATATTCTCGCTCTAGATTACTTTTACTTGATGATGTCACGTTATCATCACGGATTGGTACTATATGGATCTCTTCTTGGGATGTTATCCCCCTTAGCGGGCGCATCGGATACTTTATAACATGTGTTTCATGAACATCATGTATTCCTTGCTTCTGCGTTATTCATGTACACTCATGTTCTCTCATGTTCTTACATGTACGTAAATGTACTTTCATGTTCTTTTATGTACGCTCATGTTTGCCCATGTGTCTCTTGTATAACCAAAACATCATGTCCGTAACGTAACTTGAATAGATCCTTGTGTATTGATTGTGGATAGGGGTGAGTATAAATGGTCATGTGATTTACCCATCATGTACACTCTGTTACTTCCATGTTTTATCATGTACAACATAAGCCAATTACATGCCATCTCATACTCTAAATTACTAGTCACTCACAGTTCTTACTTATCATGTATATATTTCCAGTTATCAAATATCTCTCCTGTTTTTATGTACATCTTTTTACAGCATTTCATGTATCTTACTCTATTGCCTGCTTTATATTTTCTGACATGATATGAACTGCATGAGATGTATTATGCTCGCTCCTGTCCTCACTGGACCTGTTGAAAATATTACAGAGGACGAGGAGGAGGCTGGTCTGGATACTTACTACGGGGCAGCCTTAGATGACACCTATGAGCTGGACCCTCAGGAGGACCCAGCTCTAGCTGAGGATATCACCCAGATTGCCTAGATTAGATTAGTTAGGTTTATCTTCTTTTTGTAGTCATGAGACATGTTTAGCTAGACTATATTTGGAGTTCAGAGTTGTATATATTCTTTCTTGCTGTAGTTGAGTTTATATTTCTCTGGACATTGCTGGGATTATCTTAGACTACTTTTCATCTATTTATTTCCTCGAGTTCTATTTTATATCGTGCTATCTCTTCCTTAGTTGTGATTGAGTTTATTACTGCTATGTCACCCCCATTCGGGGAGTATAAACTGTTTAGATAGATATTGTTAGATGTATGTTGACCTAGGACAGCGTTCTACTGCCGACACTGCGGCGTAGGCTGGGCGTTGTTACGTTCTTGTACCCTCACAGTGGGTGCGGGTCGTGACACATTTTTAGTGGTGGCCCATGCAGGTCGAGTTTATGTAGTGGTATTCGAACTAGAAGTATCACTACAGCCTGCAGTAGGATTAGGATATTTTTTTGAGGTACTCAATCACATTAGGAAAAACTCTTATCTAATTTATACCATCTCAGTTCTTGCTGATATTATTTTCCTTTGAATATAACTGTCCTCCTTTGCTATTTCGACTCGTTCTCAGCAATTATTTCTTTTGATCTGTCTCTAGGATGGTTGAGATAGGATCACCTCGCCAGGGCCAGGGGGACATCGATGGGAGGACTGCCACCTCTCATACACAGCAACTAGCCCCTGGTACCGTAGCCCCACTCATGCTAGCTGGGGTAGACGTTTCAGCTGCGATCGGAGGAGCCCTTCCACCAGCAGCAGGGGGTATACCTCCACCAGATCGGAGGCAGGACTCGGTCATTCCAGAGGATCCCTTCCATCAGCCGCCTCCAGGATACGTGGACGCAGCTCAGATGTTCGCGTATTTCTAGCAGTTTATGGACCGACAGCAGGCTCCACAGGACAGAGGCATGGAGTTGGCCGTCATGACAGCCGCAGCTCGACCAGTGGTGCAGCAGCCGAAGACACCTGGGATAGAGCAGTTCCAGAAGATGAGCCCCAGAGATTTCCTGGGGACGGAGGGGATTATATACGCTGACGAGTGGATCGAGCATATAGAGGAGATCTTCCGCCTGGCCAGGATACCAACAGATCTTCAGATCGAGGCCACAGCTAGTCGGATGCGAGATCTTGCTCGCACCTGGTATCAGTCAGACCCCAGGGTGGGGGTAGCTGGGCAGACTTGGGAGCAGTTCAAAGGCTTCTTCAAGAAGAAGTTTTTTCCAGATTCAGCACTCAGAGCCTTGGAGACGCAGTTCGAGAGCCTAGTCCAGGGGAGTCTTTCAGTGGAGGAGTATGCGGGGGAGTTTGGCCGCCTCGGAAGGTTCGTAGAGGGCCTGGGCGAGACGGCGAAGGCCCAGAGGTTCTGGAAGGGTCTAGTCAAGGAGGTCAAGTCCTTGACCAAGGGCAACCGGGATGCCACCTTCGAGGAGATCTTGGCGGAAGCCTTGTTGGCAGAGGATGATCTTGAGCTTAGGCTCAAGAGGGGGCGAGACCCAGTCAGGGGCAACAGCAGCGGAGGCCAGGCCAAGAGGCCTCACCTTCAGCACCAGCAGCCGAGGCAGTTCCAGCCGCAGCCGTTCCAGCAGAGACAGCAGCAGCAGCAGAGACAGCAGCATGTTACCTTTTGCCCCTTCTGTAAGAAACCAGGGCATGATTGGGGTGAATGCCGGCTGAGGCTAGGCAAGTGCCTACTCTGCGAATCATCAGACCATCAGTTGAGAGAGTGTCCCAAGTCTGCGGGACGGACAGCTCAGGAAGCAGGAGCTAGGGCTCCGGCAGGACAACAGAGAGGACCAGCATTGCAGACTCAGCAACAGAGGTTCGCACAGCATCAGCAGCAGGCCAGGGGAGGCCAGCAAGGACGAGCTTACGCCATGACACTTGAGGATGCTCAGGCAGTAGGAGAGGTGCTAGCAGGTTCTGATCTTCTCGATTCCATTCTACCTTGTCTCATTATACCTATCCTAAAATTCCATTCCATCTATTTCTATATGTTTCCTCATTGTTGATAAGTTTGATCTGGTGTTTCATTATAATTTAATTTTCTTCTGAGATAAATTGTATGGGCTAGGTCGCCTCGATTATGAGATTTTAGAATCCTCTAGGGTCATGCTAGCAGGCATAGTGAGGACATATAGTCGGATTATGGACGTATTTCTAGGGTGTGGGAATTTAAGGTTTTCGCTGCCAAGCGCACGGCAATGCAAAAATTTTAAAAACCATAGTTCTAGAGGTATGTACCATAGTTGAGGACTCTGTGATTATCGTAGCCTTGCTCACATGCATGACGGAGATTCTGAGAATCATGGTTTTGGACAGACGTATATGATTATCTGACGGTATGTTTGAGACTCTGATTGTGGGGTGTTTGACCTAGAAGGACTACTACCATTTTAATTTCGAGGACGAAATTTTTATAAGGTGGGTAGGATTGTAACACCCAGTTTTCCAGAAGAGGGTAATTTTAAAATTTTGTAATTATAATTATTATTTAATGGTATTTATTTCATGTTATGATTTTTAGTAATTTTTAATTATTTTTAAACTATTTAAATTCATGACTTATGAATTGGTGTCTTGCTAGTGTTCATTTCCAGATTGTGGGGTATTTTAGTTATTTTTGTAATTTTAAGAATTATTTGGGATTATTAATTATTATTTAGATTTAATAGAATTTATTTGAATTTATGAGAATTTTTAGGAATTATTTTGGATTTGTTTGGACTGGGTTGACTTTGAGTAGTTTTGACCCTTGTAGACCAACCTAGAAGCTAACCCTAGTTAGTATGGACTTGGTTAGGTTATATGACTCTAGTCTAACCTAAGCTAATCCTTGGTTTGGTCATTAGACTCTAGTTAGCAATAAGAATTAGAAAGTCATAAGTCATGGTTTGTGCTTTAGAACCTTTATTAAATCATTTAGCTCATAGCCTTATGGTTGGGCCCAAAGCCCAAGACAAATTCCAAAACCCTAAGTCCTAGGCTAAGTGGCCAGCCACCATATCATCATTGGGAACACCACCCTATAAATACTCTCTTAGTTTAGGGTTGCCTCTTTCTTAGGAAAGCTCAAGTCTAGAAGGAATGGTTTGTTTCCTATTTTAATTAATCCCTAGAACTCCATTTCTCTTCCTTTTCATTCTAATCTCTTCTAATAGGTTCTAATACCCCTATTCTTGCTGTCATTAATGTTCCATTTCAGTTTGATGTGATTTGAGAGGATTGGGACATCAAGAGAAGAGCCTTTGAATAGGGGTTTTTCTTGAAAGTTCAACAATAGGTAACTTTCTCATTTCTCCATGAAATTTCATTTTGTCTTCATCATTAGGAAGCCCTAGGGGTCCCCTAAGTGTATGCATTGGTGTCGTGTCCGGTTTCATGAGTTTCGTGTCTATTTGGACACGTATCAATAATGTGGCCTAGGTGTTTGTCGAAATGCCCAAGAGGGGATTTCGATCTGATTTTTGGAAAGTTTTTAAATAGGAAATTAGGTTTTGTTATTGTTTATTGGGTTCAGGTTGACTAAGGTGATTATTGTGTTGTGTCGGGTCGATTTGGACACGCGACACACACGTTTCTGCACTGCACGAGATCTCGTGCACTGTCCTGCTACTGGGCACGTCGTGTGCGCTGCACACGACACGTTTGGACACGAAACTTAGGGTGTAGGTCGGGGACATGACTGACACTGTGCCCACAAAATTTGGGGTGGTGTCGTGTCGTGTCGTGTCGAGGGAGGAAACACGCGCGCACTGTTTTTGCACAGACTGTGCACAGACGGAAATCCTCCACTGATACGCGGGTCGTGTCACATCCAGGCACGTTTTGGATGCATGGCGACACATGGGATGGCTAGACCTATACCTAGGCTAGGTGTGGACACGAACACGTGGTGTCTTGTGTCCTGTGTCGTGTCCACGAGACACCTGCATGCCCGTACGAGGCTGCCTGCACGTTTAGTATTTGTGTGTGTGTGTTCTCTCTGTTACGACACATCCGTGTCCAGTTTTTGGACACGAGAACAACCCCTCTGACATGATTAAATGATTCCTTACCTCTGTTTCGTATTAGTTTGGGTTTTCAATTTATTTGGGTTTCGAAATTTAGAGATTAACAGTGAACTGTGAAGTTCACTGATACTCAATAACTGAATTTACTTTCTATTTCTTTGTTAATGATTAGCTTAGTTTAACATATTAATTCACATGTTTAATAGTTCATCCATTCTGAAATTATGTGTGAAATTGTTAGGTTTTCAAAATAGTTTTGATTCAAATTGTTAACTGTCTGATACCTACATAAAAATTGAGTTTTTTGAAGTAAAACTGAGATTTTCGAAATACATATAGATTGAAATAGGAATGTGGAGACTGAATTGAATTCCTTTTCATTTTCAAATAACCTAAGATCCTCTTCATTATGGCTGAACTGAATGTTCAATAAAACCTGAGAAGAGATAAAGATTTCACTGTTTTCAAAATAAATTTCAGTCCTATACACACAGTTACATATAAACCTAAAAACTGAGATTCCCTTTTTCACTATCTTCTTGAAATACCTGAGCTTTGGTTTTCTTTACAAACTGAAAACTGGTATTGATGCGAATTTTGTTCTTAACTGTCATAAACTGAGTTTTGTTTACATAGGTTAGTTAGGTTTCCTTGATTGAATGGGATGATGTGGTTTCAATTTTTGGTTGAAGTTTTGTCTTGAAACTGACATTCATTTTTAATGTCTGGGAATGCAATCTCCTGATAAACCTTGCATTGATATCCTGAACACAGCACACTGGAAATACCTTTCACTTAAATCTCCTATGACACATCACACACACACATGCTTACACATTCACACACTATGGTATTCACACTGTATTTGTTGATATGTGCAGCCTATGAGCCCTGTGGTTTCAGTCCCTACAGCCCTTAAATCAGTCCTTTACATCCCTATACCAGTCTATTAAATAAACCTATAGGGCTGGCCTTTAACCCCTGAAATCAGCCCAACCATGATAGCCAAAACCTGTCATTAACATGCCCTGTTCAGTTCCCTATACTAGTCCCTTCCAGGCCTCAAATAGCAGTCCTGAATCAGTCCTTATTTTCCTCCACATTCTAGTCCAAACTTGTCCCAAAACCTGTCCAAGTGACAGCCAACAAACCCCCACAATCCAGCATACAACAGTCCAGTAATTGCACCCCAAGCACAGCCCCATAACATGTCTAAACCAGTCCTAAAACACCCTCAATCTCAGTCCTCAAAACCATCACATGCAGCCCTATACATACATGTATGTTCAGTACCCTGTTTTACTGTTTTTCCTAGTTCTATTCTTATGTATCACACACCCTCACATGACTTATTCACTCACTAGTATCACCCCCTCTATCCCACACTGTTTTCTGAAATTTACTTCACTGTTCAACACACACACATGTTCCTCTTTTACACAACACTCCCATATTGTCTCCCTCACATACACACACACTTGCCTACCCAATAACACACCCACATACACAGTCTTTTGTCTCTCTCTTCCTCCATATATATATGTATATTTCCTAGTCTTCTAAATGTAGGTTATGTATAGTATGTATACATATGTATGTAATGTATATGTATATAAATATGTAATGTTTTATGCCTAAATATCTAATGCATGCCTATATACAATATGTGTATATATATATATATATGTATATATATATATATATATATATATATATATATATATATATATATATATATATATATATCAAGTTTTGAATGTAAATAGCTTGTGTTGGTCTTGTGGTATGTAAATACTTATTATAGGCTAGCATGGTTGTATATAAGTCTTGATAGACTATTATAGGCTTGTTAGGGTTTAGCAAGATTGCTAAACCTAGTTTAGGCTAACCTAGTCTTGTTGGACCTAGTTTGACTTCCAGAGTTGACCAAGAGTTGACTTTGGCCTAGATTGACCTAGAATCATGTAGAATGTATAGTAGGACTTCATTTTACTATTTTAAACTTGTTGTGACTTGTGCTGTTCTGATTAGGAGCCAGACACCACTCCTCGGACAGTACTTTCATATCGGACACTCAGATACCAGGCGAGTACATTCTTTGATCATTTCATACTTGTCACGATTTATATTCTCTCTCTAGCTTACTTTTACTTGATGTTGTCACGTTATCATCACGGATTGGTACTATATGGATCTCTTCTTGGGATGTTATCCCCCTTAGCGGGCGCATCGGATACTTTATGACATGTGTTTCATGTACATCATGTATTCCTTGCTTCTGCGTTATTCATGTACACTCATGTTCTCTCATGTTCTTACATGTACGTTCATGTACTCTCATGTTCTTTCATGTACGCTCATGTTTGCCCATGTGTCTCTTGTATAACCAAAACATCATGTCCGTAACGTAACTTGAATAGATCCTTGTGTATTGATTGTGGGTAGGGGTGAGTATAAATGGTCATGTGATTTACCCATCATGTACACTCTGTTACTTCCATGTTTTATCATGTACAACCTAAGCCAATTACATGCCATCTCGTACTCTAAATCACTAGTCACTCACAGTTCTTACTTATCATGTATATATTTCCAGTTATCAAATATCTCTCCTGTTTTTATGTACATCTTTTTACAGCGTTTCATGTATCTTACTCTATTGCCTGCTTTATATTTCCTGACATGATATGAACTGCATGAGATGTATTGTGCTCGCTCCTGTCCTGACTGGACCTGTTGAAAATATTACAGAGGACGATGAGGAGGCTTGTCTGGATACTTACTACGGGGCAGCCTTAGATGACACCTATGAGCTGGACCCTCAGGAGGACCCAGCTCTAGCTGAGGATATCACCCAGATTGCCTAGATTAGATTAGTTAGGTTTATCTTCTTTTTGTAGTCATGAGACATGTTTAGCTAGACTATATTTGGAGTTCAGAGTTGTATATATTCTTTCTTGCTGTAGTTGAGTTTGTATTTCTCTGGACATTACAGGGATTATCTTAGACTACTTTTCATCTATTTATTTCCTCGAGTTCTATTTCATATCGTGATATCTCTTCCTTAGTTGTGATTAAGTTTATTACTGCTATGTCACCCCCATTCGGGGAGTATAAACTGTTTAGATAGATATTGTTAGATGTATGTTGACCTAGGACAGCGTTCTACCGCCGACACTGCGGCGTAGGCTGGGCGTTGTTACGTTCTCGTACCCTCACAGTGGGTACGGGTCGTAACAGACTCAGCATAATGAATCTTATTTAATAGATTCATTTGACTAAATCTTGGGCTACCGCTTCTCGAGCCTCCCCAAAAGTGGCGACAATTAAAGAAGATGTTTACTCAGCTACTCAAAGACGGTCATTAATTTTCTTAAGAGTACAATGACTTTGACATTTCGTAAAAGTGCAGCTCCTTCATGGCTACCCAGAAGTGCAGTTCCTTTATAGTCGCCCAAAAGCACAGCTACCCAGAAGTACAACTACTGGAGAACTTCACATAAGCGCAGCTACTTCAGAGCTCCCCGGAAGCACAACTCCCCAAAAGCACAGCCTCACTAAAGACCCTTTAAAGGCTCGACTATAGGGGAAGCCTGCCAAACACTATCACGACCCGCTCCCGAATAATCGGATACGAGTCGGACACGCCCAGCCTTCGTCGATGGACACGACGAAGTAAGCTGTACAATACTAAGGAAAACTCCAAGTCACAATATAATGTAAACAACACAGCTTTTATAACGTTTCCAGAATAATCACCAATATCCATCAAGTCTTTTAAATACAAAATTAGTCGGAGACAAATCCGGTCAAACAAAATAAAGATACAATAATGAATATCCAAAATACAATCTCTAGAAAATAAAATAAAATAAAAGCTGCAATATCCAATGCAATCACATGCTCCATGTGGCCTCCCACTCACCTGTAACGTATCCTGTCAGGAAAAGAGCAAAGTACAACCCTGACAAGAGCAATATACAATGTAATCTATAGTACAGAATACAAGGTGAAACCAGAATACCAGAAATGGAAGTGAACTACGGTACCAAAAATAAAATATGAAACTGCAGGCAATAGACGATAATCAATATGCTAGACAATGAACACGGCTATCAATGCACAAGGCAATGAACACGACAATCAATATGTAAGTGTGATAATTTAAAATATTAAACTAATGTGTGACCGACTTAGGAGCATAATCAATCAATGAGTCAATCAATTCTATAAGGTACGGCTTCATCGTACGTGAAGGGTACGATTAGGCTATCCACAATACCTATGTTGGGTGTGGTCACACAAAAGCTAATATTTCCCCCAATTTCTGCAATAAACAATGACTCACAAATAATAAACAATGGTACAAGACAATCGTGTGTATCTCGTGTCTGATATGAGAACATGGCACATGAAGGTAAGACAGAAATACAGAGTACAAGTCAAGTCAGTGTACTTGCCTCGGTTTGGTTGCACGAGAGTAGTACTGCATGGTTGTAAATCACCTGGTAATATTTTTGTACAAGTTATTAGGGTTTTGAAATAAGACTAGGTCAAGTAAATCATCACCAATTTATAGCCCACTTCATAACACACGGAGGATCACCCCCTCCTAATCCGACCTCTTCTTCATCCCATTCGTTCACTTCATTATCTCAACACTCCATCTCTTCTTCCACACACAGCCGAACAACTCAAACCCACCCATGTCTGCTTCCCCAAGCTCAGTTCCCTTCCCATGGCGAACCCTAAGTTCTAACTCCCTTCTCCTCCTTCACTCTCTAGATCTAAGAAACCCTAGAAAAATATAAGAAGAAGAAGAACAAGCAGAGCAAGAAGAAGCTGGGGGCCGAGAGGATCGAGGCGAGAGCTCACCTAGGCGATGGACGGCAGTTCAATGCGGTGGAGGGGGCCCGCTGGAAGTCTGCGGCGGCTCCAAGCCTTCGATCTGGACACGGCAGTCCAGATCGACCCCAAGGCGGCGGTCTGGATCTGAACAGGAGGCTCTGGTCTGTGGCTACAATGATGGCTCCGGCCGATTACGCAGGGCTGTATGATTTGGCGAGCTTCATGGCGGCGATCCCGAGCAGATCTAGTCGGCGAAGTTTTGGCGACATATCCACGCGGTGGCGAGACGATCTGGCAGCAGCGACGACGACTGACTTGAGGTGGTGGAGGCGGAGAAGCTCGGACTTCGGTGGCGGAGCTCTGATGATGGTGGTGGGAAAGTCGAACTCCGGCGAGGATGGTGGTGCTCGGCCGCGGATGGCCGGGACAGGAGAGAAAAGAGTAATGAGAGAGAGTAGAGAGATGTAGAGAGAGAGAAATTGTACTGATGTGGACTGTGTCAGAAATCATTGGAGACTGTGCCACATTTATAATAAAATATTTAGTGTGTGTGTGTGTGCAGTAGGAACAATGGCAGGATTGTAATTTATTGCAGATCTGGGGGCTTTTAGTTTAGTAGCAATGTGGTAATAACAAGTAGATTTGGGGTCTTTTAACAGGGTCAATAATAGATTTTCGAATTTCAAAAAGTCCCTCCAACAGATTTCAAAATAGATTGTTTTAATAGATTTCAAATTCAAATTCCAAAACAAATTTCCAACAGATTTCCAACAGATTTCAAGTTTTCAAATAGTTTTTTCAAAACTCAATAAAAACATATTTTTAAATGCTAACAGAATTTTTAAAATTCAAATTCAAAACAACAGTAAATAGGAATAGAATTTAGTTGATAACAATCTACTAATTAGTTAGTTAACAAGAACTGTCAAATTCAATTAATATTAAGAAACAATTATCCATCTTAATTAATTAGGAAAAATACTTAATCAACTAATCTTTTACTATAATTAAAATTAAACAGCATCAATCTCCTAGTAATAATAACCATCCATCAATCTTAAATTAAATTAAACAAAATTTAATTAAAACAGCTTAACAAAAAAATTTATTATCAATATTTTATTTTCTAAAATGGATAAAAATTCATAACAATCTAAATCCATTAATTAAATAGCTATCCGAATAAAATTTGGTTTTATTCACGAAAACAATATTATTTCTAAAAGAAAATTAGAAAAATATTAAAATTCACTAAAATTGATTCAGGGAGTTACAAATCTACCCCCCTTACAAAAATTTCGACCTCGAAATTTTAAAGGTTTTGCAGTGTATAAATCAACAAAATTTATTAAAGACCAATAAAAACTAATGATTTATTTATGGAGTAAAATAACAAGGACTAACAAGTAGTCACTAAACAAATGCAAAAGACCGTAAATGCAAGAAAACTCAGGAATAAGCCTCAAGATAGGCAATACAAAAATCTAGCTACTACAAGCAAGTAAGGGAGATATCGGTCCATCCGACTGCGCTCCTACAGCTACTACTGATCCTCAAAGACTGGGCCCTCCTGTTGTTGCTCTGGTGCTGGTTCCTGACGAGTGAAAGCTGCAGGACAATCTCTTACTTGGTAAGTGGCAGATCAACAAACCAAGCACTGCCCTAACTTCTTGCGGCATTCCTCACCATGGTGTCCCGGTCGCTTGCAATATGCACAAGAAAAGTATACTGGAGTCTGAATTTGTCTCTGCTGTCTCGGCGATGTCGGTGCTCGAACATGATACTGATGCTGAAGTGGCCTCTGCTGAGTGTCGGTCCGCTTTGGTGGACCCTGGGATCTGCTGGCGCCAATATCTCGGTCCCGCTTGAGCTTCGGGTCCATTTTCTTCTCCACTCCCTAAGCAACTTTAAGGATGCTCACATAAGTAGTGGCCTGACTGATAGCTACTGCATGTCGTAACTCCCTGGTGAGGCCCTTCTTGAACTTCCAGGCCCTCTCTTTCAGCGTGCTGACTAGGTTCTCTGCGAACCTGCTGAGTCGGGTGAACTCCGATGTATACTGTGCCACAATCATACTCTCCTGCTGTAATGCCTCAAACTGCATCCGAAGCTCGTCCCGCTCCATATCCGGGAAGAGCTTCTCCTGGAACATCAGTTTGAAATCCTTCCAAAAAACTCCGGGCTCCGCTAACTGGGGCTCCTCCCGGTACCAAGCCCTAGTAATGTCGAAAAGTCGCATGCTCGCAACTTCGACCTTCAAATCATACGGGATCCTCGCCATCTTCAATGACCGCTCAGCATTCTCCAGCCACTCGTCTGCGTAGACTATCCCCTCATTACCCCAAAAATCCATCGAGCGGAGGTACTGATAGTCCATGGCAGTTCTTGGCCTCGGCACTGCTGGTGCCGACGGTGCTGGCGGAGCTGGTGGAGCTGGCTCTCTGGTCCTGAGTGCGTCGACGACGGTCGCTCTGAACTGTGCGGCCTGCTGACTCTGAGCCTCTCTGAACTGCGCAGCTTGTTGATTCTGGGCCTCCATGAACTGCTGAAACATGGCCATCATCTGCGTATCATCGAACGTCATCGTCGAAGAAAGCGGCTGAGGCGGAGGCGGTGGAAGTTGCTCCTGTGCACTGGGTACAGGCTGCTCGCTGGTCCCAGCGTTCGTCGTGGCGACCGTCCTGTAACAGAAAAATAAACTGTTGATTGCTATATCCTAGAAAAATCATAAACTAACCTAAAAATCATAAGTAAAATCAAATTTCAAATTTTTAAATATCAATAACCATAAACCATTTTCCCGCGGTTCCTATGCTGTGATGAGCTTTCCTTAGCTTTCGCTGGTCCCCCAATAACACTTTATTGCCTAAGTGTCATTAGGATAGACCTGCATGGGCCACCACTAAAAATATGTCACGACCCGCTCCCGAATAATCGGATACGAGTCAGACACGCCCAGCCTTCGTCGATGGACAGGACGAAGTAAGAAGTACAATACTAAGAAAAACTCCAAGTCACAATGTAATGTAAACAACACAGCTTTTATAACGTTCCAAGAATAATCACCAATATCCATCAAAGCTTTTAAATACAAAATCAGCCAAAGACAAATCCGGTCAAATAAAATAAAGATACAATAATGAATATCCAAAATACAATCTCCAAAAAATAAAATAAAATAAAAGCTGCAATATCCAATGCAATCACATGCTTCATGTGGCCTCCCACTCACCTGCAATGTATCCTGTCAGAAAAAGAGCAAAGTACAACCCTGACAAGAGCAATATATAATATAATCTGTAGTACAGAATACAAGGTGAAACCAGAATACTAGAAATGGATGTGAACTACGGTACCAGAAATGAAATATGAAACTGCAGGCAATGGACGACAATCATTTTGATAGATAATGAACACGGCTATCAATGTACAAGGCAATGAACACGACAATCAATATGCAAGTGTGACAATTTAAATATTAAACTAATGTGTGACCAGCTTAGGAGCACAATCAATCAATGAGTCAATCAATTTTACAAGGTACGGCTTCATCGTACGTGAAGTATACGATTAGGCTATCCACAATACCTATGTTGGGTGTGGTCACACAAAAGCTACTATTTCCCCCAATCCCTGCAATAAACAATAACTCACAAGCAATGAACAATGGTACAAGACAATCGTGTGTATCTCGTGTCCGATATGAGAACATGGCACATGAAGGTAAGACAGAAATACAGAGTACAAGTCGAGTCAGTGTACTTGCCTCGGTTTGGTTGCACGAGAGTAGTACTGCATGGTTGTAAATCACCTGGTAATATTTTTGTACAAGTTATTAGAGTTTTGAAATAAAGACAAGCTCAACTAAATCATTTCTAACCAAAACTTGTTAGCTATCACTATAATTCTAGTAAATTATATGCATTAATTTAAGCTAGCAGTATTATAGAACTATAACTTTATCCAAAATAAAATTTACTAATTACTAATCCATTTTTTAAATCAAAGTAAATATTTTAACCATGTTTTTGCAAAATAATATTTTTAGAAAATATTTGCAGCTAACAACATTTTGAAAATATAGAATGTAGCTTAATCAAAATAATGTTTTTGGCTATATCTAATAAAGAGATTATTTTAGAAACAATAGAACATTTTCTAGCAAAATATTTAGTAAACAAAATTAACTAAATATTTATTAACAAGATAAAATAATAATAATATGATTTAACAAGAATTTAACGTTTATTATTTAGAATATTAACAAGAGTTCAATTAATTGCTAATCAAAATATTAGCTAAAAGATGCTACTTATATTAACAAATCTAAACATTTAAATCTAGTTAATATCACAGAACAATGTATAACTAAATAATAACTAGAATATTCTAATAACATATACATTAACCAACACTTGAAGACAGCAAATAATTATAGAGCTTTCTCTTCTACACTATTATTCTCATTATACACTCCCAGCCGAAACCATCTCTACACATACGGTCACCCATGTGACTCTTCAATTTGTCTGACACCAAATAATTAAAGGAAAGAGCTAACATCTCTTCCACTCACCATCAACATTTATTCCTCACAGGTTCAATTCAAGTTGTGAATCGGGCCGGGCCGGGTCGGCCCGCAGCCCACATTGGGCGGTTCGAACCGGGCTCGGGCCAAGCCCGGACCGGACCGGAGCTGACAGCGGGCCGGGCCTGGCCCGGCCCGGTCGGGAAAATCCAAGCCCAGCCCGGCCCACAGGACCGGCGGAGGAGGGGCTGGGCCGGGCCGGTTCGGGCCAGCGGGCCGGGCCGGGTCCGGGCTTCGGTCGGGCCGGTCCGGGCTTGGGTTGGGTTTTGAATGTTTTTTTTTTTTTTTTGAAAAATTTGATAAAAAGTTTATGTTAAAATTTCATAGTAAATAATTGATGTTAAAATATATTGTAAGTGTATTAAGTGTTAAAATTTCATTATAAATTATTTATCCTAATATATTATTTTAGTTTACATTTATGTATAAATATATTGTAAGTGTATTAAGTGTTTTAAAGTTTACAAATTTATTTTACATTTTTTTAAAGTATAAATTTATAAAGTTTAAATTTATAAAGTTTATTAAATTTTATATAAAATTTATAAAGTATATAAAATTATTTATAAAGTTTATTCTAAGTGTATAAAGTTTTTTTAAAGTTTAAATTTAGTAATATTTGTATAAATTTTAAACATTTTTCCCTCCTTCTTTTTCCGGGCTTGGGACCGGCATAGGCGAAGTTAAAAAATGTTTTTTTATATTTTTAATTTATTTAGTTTGTTTTAGTTGTTAATTTAAATTATTTATATTTTACTTACTTTCTTTTAAGTAATAAAATTTATAATTTATTTTAGTTGTTAATTTAAATTATTTATATTTTACTTACTTTCTTTTAATTAATATGATTTATAATTTATTTAGTTTTTTAAATTATTTATATTTTACTTACTTTCTTGTAAATTATTTACTTTCTTTGTTTGTTTTTTTTGAAAGTATAATTTTTTAAAGTATAAATTATTTACTTTTAAATAAGTATGAAAATATTCATAAGAATTTCCGGCATCACCGGTAGGTGGGTTAGAACCTTCTCCGGCCATTATAAAAGAGAGGGAGAGAAGAAAAATACACCGGAAAAAAAATTCCCGAAAAAAAAAGAGCAAGTAAAAGAGAGGGAGAGAGAGTAAGAAAAATACAAACAAATTTTGTTCAAACAATATAAATTTTTTTTGAATTTTTAAGAGAGAAAGAGAAGAAAAAATATTAAATCGGACGCCGGATTTCGGAGTTGAGCCTTGAGCGGGGTTGGGAGCTTCTTCGCAAATTGATGGAAATTTAATGAAAATTGTATGAAGATTGAATGAGTGAGTTGTGTTAGAAATATGGATTTTATGGGCTATTTATAGAATTTTTTTCATGCCAAATGACCCCCTCTACCCTCAAAATATAGTTGTTGGAGTGGTTTTTTTGGTCATTTTCTTGAAAAATGACCAAAATACCCCTCTAACGTTATTATAACAGCTATATTATGGGGGTATTTTGGTAAAATACCCCCCTGAAATTCAAAAAAAAAAAAAAAAAAAAAAAAAAAAAATCAGTCAGCCGGTTCAGACCGGGCCAGACCGGGCCGGGCCGGTTCGGGCCAACCGGGCCGGGCCAACCGGGCCGACCGTTTAAAAAAAAAAAAAAAAAAAATTTCCAGCCGGTCCGGGCCGGGCCGGGCTTGGGCTCGAAGGGGGGGGCCCGACCCGGACCACTTGGCTCTTCGGGCTGGGCCGGTCCGGGTTTTTGGGCGGGCCGGGCCGGGCTAACAGGAGGTCGGGCCGGGCGGGCTCGGGCCGGGCACCGGGCCGCCCGGCCCATTTTACACCTTGAGGTTCAATAACTCTTCACTCCATTCAAAACTTTCAAACTAGCTCACGTGAACCACCCCCTAATTTCTAATACACAAGCATCACCAACTCTCTTCTCATTTACTCACAAATTCTCAGCCGACCATCAAAGTTGAGTTGACTGCTCAATAGAGACAAGACTTCACCCATCCCCACTCTTCTCTTCTCATTTAGGCCTCGTTTGGTTCGCGGAATGGAAGGGAAAGGAAATCAATTCCTTGTCATTTCCTTTCCTTTGGGAAACTTTAATTCCTATTGATTTTCCTTTCCGATGTTTGGCAATGCCAAGGAATTTGGAAAGGAAAGTGAATACTTCAATGTGGGAAAGTGATTCCTTTCTTGGATGGATGGAATCACTTTCCCCCCTAATTTCCCTTCCATTGGGAATCACTTTCCTTTCCTCCTCAATTCATTGGGCACCCAAACATAGGAAAGTAATCACTTTCCTTTCCCAACCGGGAGATTCCGCGAACCAAACGAGGCCTTACTCCTACGAACAGAACCCACCCATTAACAGCCAAGCAACTTCCCCATCCTCATTCTTCATTTTTTTTTCTAAATAAACCCTTCCCCATGTCACTTCTTCTCACAGTTCCCCATTCCCTTCATCATTATTTTTTCAATAATGCTAAGTCTACTACCAAATACTTACAACCCTTTTACAACCACTCACTCATGTACTGACATGTGGGCCATGGCCCATATGTCAGCAATGGGTGAAGGTTGTAAGAGGATTGTAAGCATTTGGTTGTAACTGTAGCATTACTCTTATTTTTTTCTAAAAACCCATTCTTTACTTCTTCTTCCTCCATACATTAATACTCAGCACCTAAAAACATTCCTCTTCATACTTTGCTTCTCCTATTCCTTACCTACGCTTCCTATCACCAATTTATAGCCCACTTCATAACACACGGAGGAGCACCCCTCCTAATCCGACCTCTTCTTCATCCTATTCGTTCACTTCATTCTCTCAACACTCCATCTCTTCTTCCACACACAGCCGAAGTCTGCGGACGACAGTTCGATGCGGTGGAGGGGGACCGCTGGAAGTCTGCGGTGGCTCCAAGCCTCCGATCTGGACACGGCAGTCCAAATCGACCCCGAGGCGGCGGTCTGGATCTGAACTGGAGGCTCCGATCAGTACCTACAACGATGGCTCCGGCCGATTACGCAGGGCGGTACGATTTGGCGAGCTTAGTGGCGACGATTTCGAGCAGATCTAGTCGACGATATTCCGACGACTCGTCCACGCGATGGCGAGACGATCTGGCAGCGGCGGCGGCGACTGGCTTGAGGTGGTGGAGACGGAGAAGCCCGGACTTCGGTGGCGGAGCTCTGATGATGGTGTGGGAAAGTCGAACTCCGATGAGGGTGGTGGTGCTCGGCCGGGGATGGCCGGGACAGGAGAGAAAAGACTGATAAGAGAGAGTGGAGAGATGTAGAGAGAGAAAAATTGTACTAATGTGGACTGTGTCAGAAATTATTGGAGACTGTGCCACATTTATAATAAAATATTTAGTGTGTGTGTGCTCAGTAGGAACAATGGCATGATTGTAATTTATTGCAGATCTGGGGGCTTTTAGTTTAGTGGCAATGTGGTAATAACAAGTAGATCTGGGGTCTTTTAACAGGGTCAATAACAGATTTTCGAATTTCAAAAAGTCCCTCCAACAGTTTTCAAAATAGGTTGTTTTAATAGATTTCAAATTCAAATTCCAAAACAGATTTCCAACAGATTTCAAGTTTTCAAACAGTTTTTTTCAAAACTCAATAAAAATAGATTTTTAAATGCGAACAGAATTTTTAAAATTCAAATTCAAAACAACAGTAAATAGGAATAGAATTTAGTTGATAACAATCTACTAATTAGTTAGTTAACAAAAACTGTCATATTCAATTAATATTAAGAAACAATTATCCATCTTAGTTAATTATGAAAAATACTTAATCAGCTAATCTTTTACTATAATTAAAATTAAACAGCATCAATCTCCTAGTAATAATAACCATCCATCAATCTTAAATTAAATTAAACAAAATTTAATTAAAACAGCTTAACAGAAAAATTTATTATCAATATTTTATTTTCTAAAATGGATAAAAATTCATAATCAATCTAAATCCATTAATTAAATAGCTATCCGAATAAAATTTGGTTTTATTCACGAAAATAATATTATTTCTAAAAAAAATTAGAAAAATCTTCAAATTCACTAAAATTGATTCCGGGATTTACAGACACCAGCAACTCTTGTCATCATGTTCTGAGGAAAGGCTTCATGCTTTCTCATTTCTGACGACGTCGGTAGCTAGCCAGGAGCCTATTCATATAAAACTCCCCAAAAGGGCCCCAAAAGTAGCCTCGAAGTTGCAAGAATCTACGACTCTACCTTCCTTGGTAGTCAAACTGAAGAGGAGACCTCATCTACCTTCTTCCATGGCAGGCCCAGTTCTCACTAATAAGGAGTTAAAGGACTACATATGTGCCAATGTTGAGGCACACTCTTTAGATGATATAATCCCTTGGGATAAATTTTTGCATTTCATCAATAGAAATTTGTCTTTGAATTACTCTTGTGCACACTGGAACACTATGTATTTCTTAGACAATGCTCTATATATGTTGTAAACCCAAGTGACAACTGCTAACCTGGCAAGCCGAGTTGTCCCTTTCCAAAATTATTACTTTATATTTCCCACAAAGAAGAACGATGTGGAACCCATCATCTTCGGTCGGGTGGAACATCTTCGGTCGGGTGAAATTATTACTGCCGTAGAAACGGAGCCCGATAACGGCAGGATACAGCTCTACCGATACACCGCTCAAGCCAAGCACCTTTTCCAGAAGATGGGTTACGACTTGACCAGTGACAAAGGACTGAATTATGGCAAAGGCCGACGACTTCCCTTACAACATCGTGCTCCAAAAGAAAAGTCTCAAATTACTACCAGCATACTCGCCGGAGGTTGGTGTAACACCCCAATCCCAAAATACGTAGGACTAGAACGTAATCATGCCAGCTGTATACATACGAAGTATATGGACCCTCGTATATATACATAAGTTGTAATATGCAGTAACCAAGGTACTAAATCTCATCCACAAGACAAATAATAATATAAAAGCAACTTTGAATTTGTCATGAATATAATCGTTGGGCGGAGACAAATCCACTACCAAAAAGTAAGAAAAATACATGGAAAATAAAATGAGTTTGGCGGCGAAGCGAAGACGATCAAAGTGCAATCATCCTCGAAGAGATAGTGACGATCATGGCCATGGCTAGAACACCTGCAAAACACAAGAACACACACCTGACGAGATAACCAGGTCCTCAGAGGGACGTAACAAGATACATCAACGTGCCATATAAATACTGAATATAAAACATGCCACAATGAAAAAAGTGACAAGACACAATAAGGTAATCTAACCAAACTAAAGTGAACATACAGTGAGAACAAACCTTTCGTCGCATGAGCCCTAGCTGTAATGGGATCTGGTATAGTCCCTACTTGGGCACCACTGACCGAGAGCATGACGTTGAAAAACGTCGACAGTGGCCAACCTGAGAGGCTCATACCCGTATCTCCAGCGGAGCTTCCGGGTTGTAAGGGAAGTGCAATAGAAGCCCATACGACAAGAAATATTCTTCCCATCCAATGTACCTGTCAAGTCGCATCCACGACCATGTACCTCTACTAACTGCTAAGTCTCCTATCACGCCTCTATTAGCAGTTAGCCCTAACGCATGCACATGGAGGATCAGCCCACACGCAAGAACCTCTACATGATACTCATTTCACACATCCTCGTGGTATAACTGTGTCAAGGTATATGCAATACACTACAACGGTAGTCCCTTAACTCTAGGTCAACATGCAATCAAAGGATAATAACAAAGTAAATTATTAATCACTGAACCGGCAGTAAATCAGGAACTGTAAGAACCGGAAATAAAGAACAGTAATATATAAAATAAATGCAGACTGAATATAAACAGTTTAATGGCAATGTATCTTGCCTGGTGTGTCGCCTGGTGTGGTGAGATAATCCGACAAGTCATGTCTGTCCAGTAGCCATGTTGGATGCGTAAGGTCCGAAATTCATAAGAAGGTAGAAAGGCATGATTTAGTCACGATTTGTGATGATAATGAAAGAGAGTTGGTAGTGTAGTATACTAGATTTTTATTAATCATAATATGTTTTTAGGAAAATACTAAAATCAAAAATTGTTTTTACGCAAAATACTCTAAATTGGAAAATAAAATTTTAGGTAGAATACTAAAACATGTTTTTAGATAAATAAATAAATTATTTAGGCAAAAACAATATCTTTGTCAAAAATGTACTATTTTTAGACACCGCACATAAGCTAGAAGAATATTTTTAAAGTTTAAAACTAACTTTGAAATTTATGCATTTCTCAAACCTATTTTTTTACCAATAGTATTTACATATAACAATTAATAAAACATGAATACTTAATAATAATAATAATAATAAGAATGATAATACTCATAGTAATTCTAATAATAATAATTTACAAGAATAATAATAATAATAATAATAATAACAATAATAATAATAATAATGCTAATGAGTATAATAAAAAAACTTTAGCAGCTGCTTCCCTACAGCTTTTACCATGCGTGAGGAGAGAGAGAGAGAGATGAGAACGGGGAAAAAGGGGATTTATCGGGGTTCTCGTCGACGGCTTGGCCGGCGAAGTGCCGGGGGTTGGCTGCGGCGGACGCTGGAGGGAACGGCGAGTGGCACGATCAATGGTTCGGGCGCGTCAGATGGCCGGAGGCACGGTGGCGACCGCAAAAAAGGGGCGGTCGTCGGAGGTGAGAATGGAGACGCGGCAGAGGTGGAGTGGAAGTCGGATGGGGCTCTTCCTCGGCGGCTGCCGTCTGGCGCGGAGGTGGAGTCGCGGGGGCGGAGAGCTAGGTCGACTGGACGGACGGTGATTCATGGCGGGCGGCCACCAGTGGCGGCGGCGCTCTCCAGAAGGCCAGGCGGGTCCAGATCGGCGAGCGCAGTGGGGTTCAGATGCCGGGGCGGAGGAGGTGGAGTCGCGGGTCTGCGCACGCAGTGGCGATGGGGGTTTTCCAGCTCGGCGGGGCGTATCCGCGGCCGAGCGGAGTGGCTGACTTGATGGCGGAGCGGGAAGGGGTTGCTCGGCGCGAGTGTGGCGGAGGTCGGACGGTGGATGGCAAATGTCGGTGGTCCAGCGCCGGGGTTTGGGCGACGGAGTTCCGGCTCGGCTCGGTAAGAGTTTCTTTCCCTCCTCCTTCTTTCCTTCTGTTGAGGGTGGCTAGGGCGGTCATATTGTCGGAGATGGTCGTGATTGGGGTAGCGTGGTGGTGGTGCGTGGCGAAGGGGTAGTCACTCCGACGGGGTTGGCTGAAATTTTGGGAGCCGATGGGGTGGTAGGGTTTTGTCGAGGAGACGGGGAAGAAGTTGCCGGGGATGATGACCGGTGGTCGGGTGTAGAGACGGGAGATGGTGGGAGTGATGTTGTTGGAAGAGGATGGAGTCTGTAAACGTGTCCTGCGAGACACGGGACGAGTCGGTGTCCGGAGCTGTCGGACACGGATGAAAATTGTATTTGTAAAATATAATACATAGTGGAGGAAAAGAGGACACAGACACAATGTACATCTGTGGATTGAAAATTGGAGGAGTACCAGCCTATTTATAGGATGTGGGAATTCCCAGTTGGATAGAGATTGGGATGATTTAAATCCCAATTAGATAATTCCCCTATTAATTTAAATCGATTTAAATCCAAATCAATTCCA
Organism: Iris pallida; assembly: GCA_029216955.1. Classification (NCBI taxonomy): domain Eukaryota; kingdom Viridiplantae; phylum Streptophyta; class Magnoliopsida; order Asparagales; family Iridaceae; genus Iris; species Iris pallida. The sequence goes on from JANAVB010031220.1 coordinate 1,425,576, forward strand.
ATCCAAATTAATTCTATACTTAATTTAAAATATTTTAAATACAGTCAATAAAATCTTTTGCAATTTAAATTACCATATTTAATCAAATATTGAATAAAACAAGATTCTAAATATCTTTTTCATAAATATTAAAATATAATATTAATTAATTTCGAAAATCAAGGTAAATACTTAAATCATAGCAAAATAAACAAATCTCCTATTTCCAGAATATATTTTATATAAACCAAAATTTTCCAAATCAATATTTATTTTTAAATGACGAATAAAATAACTCTTTTTGAAATTAAAATATTTATCCTATGTAAAAAATAAAATTTATAAAAAAAATGTTTTTTCTAAATATGTACCTCGACGCATATTCGTACTCGTCGAGAAATTACGAAACGCAATTCTCGCACGCTACGCAAATACAAAAATGCGAATTTGTATGCGACGTGTAGATACGAAGTACAAAAATAAATACAAACATATATTTTAAATAAAAAAACTGTAGTAGAAAATTAGGGGGCTTACATCCTACCCAACTTAAAAGATTTTGTCCTCGAAATTTAGAAAAAATTAGGATAGGTAGGGTGAAGGAGATAGAAGCAGTATAATCGATAAGAATTTGATTCATATTGAACAAAAAGACAATCAATGAGAATGAAACGACATTTCAATGGCAATATGTCATTCGATCGACTAAAATTTTTGATGGTTTTAGATTTCGATCATGACAATCAATCAATGACTAAGTTCGATCAACCTTAACATTATCCAAAAAAAAGCAACCTCATAAGTAGGTAATAATTTTCTTAATCCTTGATATCGTCAATATTCATGAAATCTCTCTTATCATAAATCGTTCTTTCCAAAAAAAATTTCCGTTCCACGTCCCCTTAAACAAAACCAATATGATTCTAAATGTACTCTAATTTTCCTCTATCTCGTCATAAAATTTCAAAAATCTCAATTTCTCAATTCTATAATCTCCATTATACTAGCTTACTTATGCATATCTTTCCAAGCCATATTTTCCTCTACAAAATTGCAACCTTCAACCAATTTGGCCCAAGTAACAGTTAAAATCTTCTTACTATAATTTGTATTTGTTGGTCAATGCATCCATGGGTATCAAAAATCCATCTTCAATGATAAATCTCGAAAACTATCCGTATACCTTCATAACTCAATCTTCTATCATCATAATTGCAAATTTTTCTAAAATACTTATTAGTCACTTCTTTCGAAAATTTGAATTCAACAATCTCATCTCTTTGATGGTAGAATTGAAACTCATTTTAACTTCGTATTCATGATCCTCCTAGAACTTAATCAAATATGTAAATGTTTCTTTCTTCAACAATTGGTCATTCTTGAAAGCTAATATCATCATAACGTCAACATTGCCTTTATCCAAAAATTTGTATCCCTAAATTTTATATATTTATTTGGTTCTTAAACCACCAATACTTTAGAAGATTTTCCACTCGATATATAGTTACCTTAAAACAAAATTTGAAACCCGAGAAGTCTATTTATCCTTGAGTGTTTCGTCAAAAAAATAATATATCATTTTTTACCTCATCTATTCAGTTTTATCGCACACTTTCATTTATGTCCCATCTATACCTCATAATCTCGTAATTATCACTACATTATTTACCCCTGCTGTGAGGTTCCCCAATCTAACCTCTACTAACCCAAGATTGTCATGATCACATTTTTTTCGAGCAAGGAAATCATAACATGAGCAAAATTGCATAAACCATAGAGGAATCAAGGTGAAATACGACAAGCAATTTAGTGAGAAGGGAAAGAGTAAGCGTTGCCATATTGAAGAGCTAAAGATGTTATGGGTCTAAGTAAATCAAGATAATACAAGAGAATAAAAAGACAAGGGTTAAGCAGTCAAGATAAAACATAAGATTAAGCATTTAACGGATTTAGTAGATCGTAATCGGGCCGAAGATTTGAGTCAAGATTGAGTCTAAATATATAGCCAAAATTATATCAGTACCATGGTATAGGTTATAGTTAGTTTTTATGGCCCAAAAGTCGTACCAAAAAAATAGAGTACAAGGGGACGTATTTTAGTGTGACATGATATACCTATATGAAGGTGAGCTCGTCTAGGTCTTGCATGTAAAATTTGTTGGAAGAAAATGACTAGTATTGTGCTCCAAATATCGAAGTCACGATAGGGAGCGCCGAATGGTCAAAATAGAAAGTGGGTTTTCATAAGGTACTAATTAATGCACCAAAAATAAAAGGTTAAAGCACGAAATAAAGACAATTAGGAAATCTCGTAGGTCAAGGCTAAATAAGTTAGAGAGACAATTTTTAGAAAAAGCTCATAGATTAGGGTATGGTCAAGGGGATGGTTCTAATCATTTCTAAGTTCCAAACACTTAGATGGTCATAAATAACATCTAGATTTGAGGAAAGGTCGAGTAAGTCAAAGATATGTTCATCGGTTTGGTCGGTGACTAATTACACTTGTGTATATGCAATATCATAATCATAGGTGGCATGGCAATCTAATGTGGAATACTTCTATCTCACTAGGGTGACCTTACTTGCTTCTTGGTCTTCTACCAATATATGATCTAATCTAAAATTTCAAGTTCCTCAAAATTTTCTCAATAAAATTTCCAAGACACTTCGCCAAAATTTTAATTATCTTAGACTGTCAACTTAAATCAAAATTTTAAATCTCTAGTCCATCTCGAACAACCCTTGTATACTGCAAATCGAATGATTATTATTATTCTTATCTTCTCCAAACCTTAAACTCAACATTTAATAAGTTTATCAGTCGAATTTCATACTACAAAATGGAACATTTAAATAACTCCCGAATTTAATCATATATCCTTCAAATGTGTATATCTAGCTTCCAATAAGTCACAACTACTCTTCAAAAGTAATTCTCTCTTTTTTTCACCAAAATTTAAATATCCATGATCAAGGCTTTTAAACTTGAATCTAAATAACTTTATAAATCATAGATCATATTAGCAAATTTAAATATTTTTCCTTCAAGTCGATTTCATATCTTCCAAAAATATTTCAAACAAATTTTTTTTTTACCATTATCTCTTCAAGCTCAAAATTAAATACTTATAATTCGTAAATCGTAGAATCAATTTAAAAACCTCAAGCTCTCTAATAAACCGTAAATCATAAACCCTTCATATTCTCTAGTCGTAACAAAATCATAACTTATAATTTAAAACACTTTAATAAATTCGAGATAAATTTTAACATATTCAATCCAAACTTGAACTTAATCGTAAATCATGTGTCACAATTTAAAGATATTTTTCCAAATCGGTTTCATATCCCAATAAATTATAAACTATTTCACAATTTCTAAAAATCATAAATCATAATTTGTTTTTTCGATCTAACTATTCTCTTGTATATACCACCATGTAATAGCAAAATAAAATTCCAACTATCCTTTGGAGGCGGTAATATTCTACTATCCAACTATTAACTAATCCTAAAAATCATATTTCTAGAAAAATAAAGGCCTTTATAACTCAAATAAAATCCCAATGCATAGTAATTGTCAATGCAATCCATCTCGCCATGTGTTTAACCTATGGGCATATACTACTGTAGTCATCTTACTAAACACGAAACTAAGAATTTACGGTAGAAGGAGTCAAGCAAGATGCAATTTAAGGAGGTCAAACGAGAGTTCGGAATTTGAAGTCGAGAAAGGAAGTCAAGTAGATGGATGAGATTCTAAACTCTAATCCTATATTGCAGGTCTGTTTGGTCCAATCATGTAACCGAAACGACAAATTTGACCTGCATGGGCCACCACAAAAACATGTAACGCTCCAGTTCCAAATACGTAGGACTAGAACGTAATCATGCCAGCTGTATACATACGAAGTATATGGACCCTCGTATATATACATAAGCTGTAATATGCAGTAACCAAGGTACTAAATCTCATCCACAAGACAAATAATAATATAAAAGCAACTTTGAATTTGTCATGAATACAATCATTGGGCGGAGACAAATCTACTACCAACAAGTAAGGAAAATACATGGAAAATAAAATGAGTTTGGCGGCGAAGCGAAGACGATCAAAGTGCAATCATCCTCGAAGAGATAGTGACGATCATGGCCATGGCTAGAACACCTGCAAAACACAAGAACACACACCTGGCGAGATAACCAGGTCCTCAGAGGGACGTAACAAGATACATCAACATGCCATATAAATACTGAATATAAAACATGCCACAATCAAGAAAGTGACAAGACACAATAAGATAATCTAACCAAACTAAAGTGAACATGCAGTGAGAACAAACCTTTCGTCGCATGAGCCCTGGCTGTAATGGGATCTGGTATAGTCCCCACTTGGGCACCAGTGACCGAGAGCATGATGTTAAAAAACGACAGTGGCCAACCTGAGAGGCTCATACCCGTATCTCCAGCGGAGCTTCCGGGTTATAAAGGAAGTACAATAGAAGCCCATACGACAAGAAATGTTCTTCCCATCCAATATACCTGTCAAGTCGCATCCACGACCATGTACCTCTACTAACTGCTAAGTCTCCTAACATGCCTCTATTAGCAGTTAGCCCTAACGCATGCACATGGGGGATCAGCCCACACGCAAGAACCTCTACATGATATTCATCTCACACATTCTCGTGGTACAACTATGTCAAGGTATATACAATACACTACAACGGTAGTCCCTTAACTCTAGGTCAACATGCAATCAAAGGATAATAACAAAGTAAATTATTAATCACCGAACAGGCAGTAAATCAGGAACTGTAAGAACCGAAAATAAAGAATAGAGATATATAAAATAAATGCAGACTGAATATAAACAGTTTAATGGCAAGGTATCTTGCCTGGTGTGTCGCCTGGTGTGGTGAGATAATCCGACAAGTCATGTCTGTCCAGTAGCCATGTTGGATGCGTAAGGTCCAAAATTCACAAGAAGGTAGAAAGGCATGATTTAGTCCCAATTTATGATGATAATGAAAGAGAGTTGGTGGTGTAGTATACTAGATTTTTATTAATCATAATATATTTTTAGGAAAATACTAAAATCAAAAAAAAATTTACGCAAAATACTCTAAATTAGAAAATAAGATTTTAGGTAGAATACTAAAACATGTTTTTAGATAAATAAATAAATTATTGAGGCAAAAATAATATCTTTGTCAAAAATATACTATTTTTAGATACCGCACATAAGCTAGAAGAATATTTTTAAAGTTTAAAACTAACTTTGAAATTTATGCATTTCTCAAACCTATTTTTTTTACCAATAGTATTTACATATAATAATTAATAAAACATGAATACTTAATAATAATAATAATAATAAGAATGATAATACTTATAGTAATTCTAATAATAATAATTTACAATAATAATAATAATAATAATAATAATAATAATAATAATAATAATAATAATGCTAATGAGTATAATAAAAAAAACTTTAGCAGCTGCTTCCCTACAGCTTTTAGCATGCGTGAGGAGAGAGAGAGAGGTGAGAGCGGGAAACAAGGGGATTTACCGGGGTTCTCGCCGGCGACTTGGCCGGCGAAGTGCCGGGGGTCGGCTGCGACGGACGCTGGAGGGAACGGCGAGCGGCGCGATCAATGGTTCGGGCGCGTCAGATGGCCGGAGGCGCGGTGGCGACCGCAAAAAGGGGCGGTCGTCGGAGGTGAGAATGGCGACGCGGCGGAGGTGGAGTGGAAGTCGGATAGGGCTCTTCCTCAGCGGCTGCCGCCTGGCGCGGAGAGGGAGTCGCGGGGGCGGAGAGCTAGGTCGACTGGACAGACGGTGATTCGTGGCGGGTGGCCACCAGTGGCGGCGGCGCTCTCCAGAAGGCCAGGCGGGTCCAGATCGGCGAGTGCGGTGGGGTTCAAACGCCGGGGCGGCGGAGGTGGAGTCGCGGGTCTGCGCACGCAGTGGAGATGGGGGTTTTCCAGCTCGGCGGGGCGTATCCGCGGCCGAACGGAGCGGCTGACTTGATGGCGGAGCGGGAATGGGTTGCTCGGCGTGAGTGGGGCGGAGGTCAGACAGTGGAGGGCAAACGCCGGTGGTCCAGCGCCGGGGTTTGGGCGGCGGAGTTCCGGCTCGGCTCGGTGAGAGTTTCTTTCCCTCCTCCTTCTTTCCTTCTGTTGAGGGTGGCTAGGGCGGTCATGTTGTCAGAGATGGTCGTGATTGGGGTAGCGTGGTGGTGGTGCGTGGCGAAGGGGTGGTCACTCCGACGGGGTTGGCTGAAATTTTGGGAGCCGATGGGGTGGTAGGGTTTTGTCGAGGGAGACGGGGAAGAAGTTGCCGGGGACGATGACCGGTGGTCGGGTGTAGAGACGGGAGATGGTGGGAGTGATGTTGTTGGAAGAGGATGGAGTCTGTAAACGTGTCCTGCGAGACACGGGATGAGTCGGTGTCCGGAGCTGTCAGACACGGATGAAAATTGTATTTGTAAAATATAATACATAGTGGAGGAAAAGAGGACACAGACACAATACACATCTGTGGATGGAAAATTGGAGAAGTATCTGCCTATTTATAGGATATGGGAATTCCCAGTTGGATAGGGATTGGGATGATTTAAATCCCAATTAGATAATTCCCCTATTAATTTAAATCAATCTAAATCCAAATCAATTCCAATCCTAATTAATTCTATACTTAATTTAAAATATTTTAAATACAGTCAATAAAATCTTTTGCAATTTAAATTACCATATTTAATCAAATATTGAATAAAACAAGATTCCAAATATCTTTTTAATAAATATTAAAATATAATATTAATAATTTCAAAAATCAAGGTAAATACTTAAATCATAGCAAAATAAACAAATCTCCTATTTCGCAAATATCTAGAATATATTTTATATAAACCAAAATTTTCCAAATTAATATTTATTTTTAAATGACGAATAAAATAACTCTTTTTGAAATTAAAATACTTATCCTATGTAAAAAATAAAATTTATAAAAAAATGTTTTTTTTCTAAATATGTACCTCGACGCATATTCGCACTCGTCGAGAAATTACGAAACGCAATTCTCGCACGCTACGCAAATACAAAAATGCGAATTTGTATGCAACGTGTAGATATGAAGTACAAAAATAAATACAAACATATATTTTAAATAAAAAAACCGTAGTAGAAAATTAGGGGGCTTACAGTTGGGTTATGTTACACCCATAACAACTTCGGAGAGCTCAGAGCCGGAGGTCATGATGCATTCTCACTCCTCCGATTCCTCAACCTAGGACTTTGATACCAGTATCGGCCAAGCCTTCAAGAAGATACTGTCCGTCAATATGGTCTCTACAGATCCCCCAGTTGAATATGAAGACCAGATGCTTGAATTTTTTGGCGATGAACCCTGGGCTCAACGCTTAGGATCCCAATAGAAATGGTGCTTTGAACAAAGAGATCCTTCCACCGAAGATGAAGTCGTTCAAGTAGACCTATGAGATGAAACTTCACCTAAACCCATCTTCATTAGCAAAAGCTTGATAGGAGAAGACAGAGAGTCTCTGATACAGCTTATCTGAGAATACATTGATGTCTATGCTTGAAGCTATGAAGATATACCAGGTTTAGACACGCAAGTCGTAATGCACTGACTCAACATCCTGTCGGACGCTAAACCTGTCAAACAGCAACAACTTCGCTTCCGTCCTAACATCGTGGATGCTATCGAAAAAGAAGTCGACAAACTCATAGAAAGTAGCTTTATTCGCGAGTAGCAACACCCAGATTGGGTGACCAACATTGTGCACGTCACTAAGAAGAATGGAAAGATTCGAGTCTGTATAGACTTTAGGGATCTCAACACGGCCTGTCCAGAAGATGAGTTTTCCCTCCCGATCACTGACGTGATGATCAACAATACTTGTGGCTTCAAACTTATGTCCTTCATGGACAGATTCTCAGGCTACAACCCGATCAAGATGTTTCCTGGAGATGAAAAACACACTTTATTTCGAACTCCAAAAGGAATCTACTGTTATACAGTGACGCATTTCGGTTTGAAGAATGCGGTAGCAACATACTAGCGAGCTATGAGTACCATATTCTACAAGTACCTTTGGAAAATGGTAGAATGTTATGTTGATGACATTATCGTTAAAAGCTAGAGGAAATCTAGCCATCTGGACGACTTATGGACGATGTTCAATTTGATGCTGACATATCGGCTAAAGATGAACCCAACCAAATCTTTTCTTGGGGTTTCTAACGGCAAGTTCTTGGGCTTCATCGTCCAGCCAAGGGTATTCACATTGACCCTGAAAAGACCAAGGCTATTCTAGACATGGCTTCCCCGAAGAAACTTTATGAGCTCCAGGGCCTGCAAGGACGCTTGGCATACATCAGAAGATTCATAGCAAATCTCTTTGGACGATGCCAACCCTTTACCAAACTGATGATAAAAGGAGTTTTTTATGTCTGGAACGAAGAATTTTAGCACACGTTCAATGACATCAAGAAATACCTCACTAGTCCTCCAATACTGGTAGTACCGATTGTGGGAATGCCCTTTCTACTAGACGTTCGGGCCATGGACCATTCTCTTGGTGCTTTGCTAGCCCAGAGGAGCAACAAAGGCCATGAACATGCAATCTATTATCTTAGCAGGAACATGAATGGTGTCAAACATCGATATAATCCTGTGGAGAAGGAGTGTCTTGCTCTAGCCTTCGACATCTAAAAGATACGCCATTATGTGGCTGGTCAGACAATTTACGTCATTTCCTGAGTCAATCCCCTTAGAGTTCTCATGACTAAGCCAGGGGCACTAAACTCGTGATTAGCCACATGGACAAACCTTTTGACACCTTATGACATGGTTTTCATCCCACAAAAGGTGGTTAAAGGTCAAGCATTAGCCGACTTCTTGGCAGCACATCATGTATCGAAGACGTCCAGACTCTACGACGGTATCCCTAACGAGGTTCTTGAGTCAAATATAGTCACAGATAATCCAGTCTGGCGAATGTTCTTTGATGGTGCTTCAAAAATAGGACCCAAAGGCGAATTATCGCAAGGGACGGAGTAGTCCTTGTCACTTCTGATAGTATAGTCATCCACCGCGCATATTCTCTCATGGAGTCATGTACCAATAATGTTGCTGAGTACAACACTCTCATTATCGAACTCCAGCTTGCTAAATAGTTGGGGGTCGACTACATCGAGGCCTACGGTGACTCGAAGCTGATTATCAACCAGGTTCGGGGATAATATGAGGTTCGATATGAGATCTGATCCCTTACCATTAGGTAGAAATTGACATCATCTCCACGTTCATAAGGTTCTTTATAGAACGTGTACCTCAACTGCAAAACCTACAGGCTGACGCCCTCGCCGGTATCGCCACCTATCTGGCAGCACCTGTTAGAACCTAGTACTCCGTCACAGTAATGGATCGAAAGATGGTTTGCCCAAAGAACAACCTACATACGTGTCTGAGCTACTTTGTATAAAAGGACACCAATATTGACATTCGAGACTGGAGATTTTCGTTCATAGACTACGCGGTATATGGGATCATACCTGAAGACCCGAAGGAAGCTACTTCTATCAAAAGGTGCTCGCTCTGGTTCTTCTATGAAATAGCTACCAAAATACTATATCTTCATTCCTATGATGAACTTCTCCTTCGATGTCTATCTAATACTGAAGCAAAAGAAGCACTTCGGAAGGCATATGATGGTACATGTGGAGCTCATCAACCTGGTCCTAAGTTGCAGGACCGACTACATCGTACGGATTACTACTAGCCAACCATTATGGCAGACGTTGTCAATTATGCTAAGAAGTGTCAGATATGTTAGTTGCATGCTGACTTTATCTACCAACCTTCTGAGTTTCGACATCCCACTATGACAAATTGGCCATTTGAAGCATGGGGAATGAAAACAGCCCTACGTACTCTAAAGAACACCGGTTCATCCTAGCCATCAATGATTACTTTTGTAATTGGGCGCAAGCAGTGCCACTAGGTGAGGTGAAAATCTTGAACGTGATCAACTTTGTTAAGCATCACGTCATCTACCGCTTTGGAGTTTCTCGAAGGATTATCCTCGACAATGGCCCTCAGTTTGTATGCCATGTATTCCATCGATTCTGTGATAAGAATGGGATACATAATGTAGCATCAATGGCCTATAATACTGCAACGAATGGACTAGCTTAAGCATTCAATAAGACGATTGTCAAGCTGCTCAAGAAAGTCGTATCTTCTAATAAGCGCAACTGGAATAAGAAACTCTACGAATTTCTATGGGCATACTGTAACACCATTCGGACATCCATGGACAACACACCATTCTCTCTTATCTACGGGAGTGAGACGGTACTACCTCTGGAGATCCAGATTATGTCTCTACGAGTAGCTGTCACCAACTAGCTGACAGACGAAGATAATTAACGTCGTCGGCAATAGGAGTTGGAAGTGTTGGATGAGAGGCGCTTGTTGGCTCAATAATGTATTGAACTCTATCAAGCTCGAATTTTTGGACCTTTCAACAAAAAAGTCCGAAAAAGGATATTCCAAGTGGGTGACCTCGTCTTATCAGTACGAAGATCGATGGTGAAGACCCACAAGACAGCTGGGAAGTTCATGCCCAAGTGGGAAGGACCGTTCGTCATAGAGACAGTCTACTCCAATATTGCTTACCGGTTGGCCAAATCTAACGACGATTTGCTGATGATGCCAATTAATGACAAATTTTTAAAGAAGTACTATGTCTATAGTCTAAATTGACATGTATTTCCACATCCTCCGTGGGTGCTTATGGATTCTATCAATGAATTCATCCCTTCATCATGTCCCCAGTAGAAAACATGCTACGTCCATGTTACCTCTGAGCTATTTTTCTTTGCCACAATGAAGTTCGTATGTACCATGTCCATGTTACCTCTGAGTAGACATTTCTTCCATGACAAATCCCATGTTGTCATAATTATCTATAGAATATTTCCTGTCCATACTACCTCTGAGTCATTCTATACACCAGTAGAAAACATTTCACGTTCATACTACCTGTGAGTTGTTTTTATATGCCTCAATGAAGTTCATGTCTATCATGTCCATATTACCTCTGAGTAGACATTTATTCCATTACAAACCCCATGTTGTCATAATCATCTATACAATATTTCACGTCCATACTACCTCTGAGTTGTTCTACACACCCGTAGATTCTATTCTTACCATTTCTATATAACCTCTGAATAAGAAAAATTCTACCACAAAAAAATTACGTGTTTACCATGTCCATATTACCTCTGGGTAAACACCCCATCCCCAGGAGAGTTGCTATTTTGTTTGTCATAGCAAGTAGTTCCCATTACATCATTAACCTGGACTTAACTTGGACTTGTCATGTTGATTGACTTAACTTGACTCATAGTTCTAAGCGAGGATTTTGTTATAGACGTTGGCTATACTTGACCACTCTCTATTGTGAGCCCGTAACAAACTACGATACAGACTTACTATAGGTTGTGAGCCCCCACTGAACTGCGATCCATAGGGCCGTTAGCTCCCAACGAGGTGCGATTTATCCTTATTTACTCGTACTCACGTTTACTAGCACGATTCTCGACGACAATCCATTTTCTTCATGTTTTATTTCTTGTATTGTGTATTCTTCGATCTTTATTTCTTATACTATTTTCCATCTTCTTATGCATGTTATTACTGTCAAAGTAGGCTTGTATATTATGTGTCTTGTTATCTCATATGGACCTAGTGATTTCTCTAGGTTATTGCTGAGCTACTGCATAGAATAGAGATGAATAGTAATGATTGTGTCTGCACAAATCAGGTACCAACAGTGGTATCCTTATTCATTCTTTCTTGTTTATATTTATTTCCAAAACTTTCTGATGTTATAGCCTAGTATTTGCATGCGTATTCTTTCTTTTAGCTTGTCCATGAGATTTGTATTATTGGGGATCCACTCTAATTCATCTGTCTACTATAGAATTAGTGTATTACGGTCTGATCAACTTTAGCGCACTTGGTTCTCTTTCGTTATAACTATTTTGTGGATTGAGATATAGTTAACATTTAGACAGTGTATACTTGACCTCTAGATAGTGTTTATGTATTCCAATTGGCCTGGAGTCTACTAGATACGTGGCAGGCATGTTTACGTATCATGATCCTATGTACTTTGGGACTGGGGCATGACATATTTTTGTGGTAGTTTATGCAGGTCGAGTTGGCTGTTTTGATTACGTTACTGTTCCGAGTGGGCCTGCGAATAGGATTAGACTCTTAGGATTCTCAATCCATAACTGCCTTGACAATTCTTTTAGAATTTTGCTATTTTTTAACTTCTTATTTGTACTCAATTATTTTTCCTTATTTTTCTCATGTCAATGCTTCTCGTCCCTTCTTATTTCAGAGTGACGAATGATCGTGCTTTATAGAATTTATCAGTATTCTTTAAGTAATTGTGTAAATTAGTTTCCTTATTGAATTCACCACCAAAATCTATCAAATTTGCAACGTATTTAGTGTCATATAAGAAACATCACAAAGTAATAGGAATCTTGCGACGTCCTATTAAAACGTCATAAGACATAGCTGAAAGGTGACATTCTACAATATTCAGCGACTAAAAACAAAATTATAAAAAGTAACGTTGCTCGGAGTCGCTGAACATCGCTAAATTTTTAACGTCAGCGCCATTGAGCGACGTCATTAACTTTTACGTTGCTGTTTATCAAAATATCAGTGACATTTAGCGATGTAATTTTGAGACGTCGCTAATTTCTTTAATATATGGTTCTGACTTTTATTTGCCCCTATTTCGATTCCAAATTTTTTTGCAAGCGCTCGAGCCCCCTCTCCCGACGATCGACGCATTATGTCCTCCCTAGCCCCCCTTCGTCACTGACGACCTCCTCCGATCCAACGACCCCGTGCACACGCTCCAGCCCCCCTCATCTACTCTCCGACCGCCCTCCCCCCCCCGATCCGGTACCCCACCACTCTCCGGCCACCCCCTCCACTCTCCACCTCCCTTCTTCGACGACCCTCGACGACACAGCCGCTGCTCGGTAAACCCTAACCCTGACCCAGACACGATCAAGACACACATACAAAGGACGTACAAAGGATACACACGACGTGAGCAATGTTGCTACTTTTGCGACGACTGTCGAGGATGACGAAAATAGTTTGGTAACCGATCCTTTTGGGTTGCCGGGGATAGTTTAGTGATGTTGCCTTCATAGCAGTGGCCAGGACACACAAACAGAGGACACAAATTTTTTAGGAATTGTTTGAAATAAAATTTTATATATTCTCTATTTATTATGGATACACACACACGCGCACACACACACACACACACACACACACACACGAACCTAGATTATCAAATTATATTCTCTATTTGATTGCCACTATGCTATATAGTAGTTTGATAGAATTTGTATTATGAATTTAGAAACATATGGTGTTGAGTATCATATAGTTGGCTTGGCATGTATAGAATTGAGTATTGGTATCATTTACAGTTAGTTTATATGTGTCAAATTGGATTTGTGTTGATTGATGAGTGTCAATACCTATGTGAAGAAAGAAATGTGTCTTGGGTGTATTCTAAATTGAAAGCGTCTAAATTTTGTGTCTTTAATTGAAAAGTCTTTAAGTGTATTTTAAGTTGGCACTCGGTCAAGATACAAGAGAGTATCAATGTATATTTGAAACTGTATCATAGTGTCAAGTATAGTTAGTGTCATAGGTATTTGAAACTGTATCTTAGTGTCAAGTATAGTTAGTGTCATGGGTATTTGAAATTGTTTCCTAGTGTCAATATACAAGAGAGTATTAATGTGAAGTACCATGGTATATTATATCCACAAGATACAAAAATACCAAGAGCTAAGGTGATATGTAGGTAAGTGCTAGCTAGGTATTTATAAGAGTATACTTGAAGGTTAGTTCTGGGAAAGAGTTAGTATCTTAGAGAATGGCTCACAAAGAACACGTGACAACACCTATATCCTTCTTTACTTTACTAAACGGACATCTATTTAATAGGGTTTGAAATCAGAGTGTTAAGAGTTTGAAATCAGAGTGTTAAGAGTGAGTGGCTTAGAGTGTATATTGTTACTAAAATATCAAGTGTCAAGTAAGTTGGTAGAAGATACCAAATACCTAGAGATGGCGTTAACACCTATGTTATATTGGACACTCCTAGGTCAAGTATTCCTTGTGGGCTCACAAGGAACACATGACGACAGAGATATCATTATCACTTATGTTAAGTGTATGTGTCAGCCCGAAGTCAAGTGTCCATGTCAGTCCTTCTCTGTAAAAATAAATTTACATCTTTAAGCCTTATTGACGCTTTTAGAGTTCAACAAATATTCGAAAAATATGAGAAAAGACAAAGAACGAAAGGAGTAAACAATTCTAAAAAATAAAGAATAAAAAATCCTAGAAAAGAAATATTTATAATACTTAGCCTTTTCTAGTATTTTTTCAAAAATCTTGTAGAACTTTGAAAGCCTTAAAAGGCTTGCAGATAAAAAAACGAAGAGAAGGGTTGACATTGAATATGTGATGACACTTATTTAATAGTGAAATAGAAGTTGTCAACATGTCTACTAGTTTTCGGATAGTCACGAATTATAAAACGGATACTCATTAATCGGGATATGGATACTCATGTATCACGACTCGAATACTCACGCATCAGTAAGAGTTGTTACTTTAATGAACATGTGTATCCATCTATACATCCATTTAAACAATATACTTGAATAATGTGTATTAATCTTCGTAGAATTATCTTCAAATAGATATGAATTACTATATCTGGCATCATTCATGGATGTACAATCGTCATCCTGATGACATGTACAGTATACGAGATCAATTTATACAGAGGGAAGAGCAGTTCGTGCAGTTTGCCAAGGCGCTCCCTCATTACATGGACTGCACCAAAATTAAGCGTCTACGTGTGAGATGTCACAACTTGAAATATCATCCAGAAGTAGACGTGACATATATTTTTTACTCGAAGATTGCATGCCGAATTACTATCAGTGGACCTCACATGGAAAACTTGTGCCTTTAACATCGAACCCGGAGCCTTATGTGGAGCCGTACCAAGATTTTTACGACCATGTTGACTACAACGAAGGGTGGATGAACATGGTTTTTAACGCTGCAGGGTCAAGTTTTGATCTGGACGATCATGATGCAGCTGAAGAGGTACCGAATATCGATGCTGCGAAGTTTATGGAGTTGCTAGAGAATGCAAGGACTCCTTTGTATCCTGGTTGTGAGGATCCTTTACCATTGGAGGTGGTTACAAGACTATTGAGCATGAAGACCGATTTTAAGCTGTATTAAGAATGCTACAACTGAATCATCGAGTTGATTATAGAAATCTTGTCAGAGGGTGACAAGTTACCTACAGACTTCTTTCGATCTAAGAGAACGTTAGATCACTCTGGATGTGATATAATAAAACTGATGCATGTCGCAACGGATGCATGTTATACTGCAAGGATGACAATAATGAAGATGTGTACATATTTTATGGTACTGATCATTACAAGGCAACTAGTACAAGTAGGACTCCCGGTGAAAGGAAGCCGACCGATTCGATGCATTACTTACCTTTGACACCATGATTGTAGATGTTGTTTATAGTAAAGGAGACTGTCGAAAGCATGAGATGGCACAGACGGGAATATATTGATGGAGTATTGGATCATCCATCTGATGGAGAAGCATGGAAGCACTTTGATCGAGAGTAACTAGATTTTGCTTATGATATGTGTAATGTAAGATTGGGGCTCTCCTCCGACGGTTTTACCACATTCAAACTTTTGGGTTCCCAATATTCGTGTGGGACTATGATTGTCACTCCATACAACTTACCGCCGTGGATGTGTATGAAGACTCCTTATATGTTCCTAATTCGAACAATCCGAAGAGAAACATCGATGTGTACTTACAGCCGTTGATAGATAAGTTGAATCAACTGTGGGAAGTAGGCGCCAACACGTATGAAAGTAGAAGTTTCATATGAGGGCTACACTTATGTGGACCATCAATGACTTCTCGGCCTATGGAATGTTATCGGGATGGAGCACTCATGGTTGGCTCTCACATTCGTATTGTATGGACTGGTGGGCAGTATGTAAGACAAAAGTCAAAAATACCTACCGTGTTGACGAAATAGCTTATCAGGAGGATGAGCTACCACTTGTAACAAATACAATTGATGTGGACTCAAAGGAAGTTCCTTATTACACATCTAATCGTGTAGAAGATATAGAAGTATCTGAAGAGAAAAATAAAGTAGATAAAAATGAAGATGATGAGGAAGGGAAAGCTGAGGACGAGGAAAACGAAGAAGATGAATTTTCAGAGATTGAGAATAAAATATTAAATCTATCATGTAATATCTATTTAGACTTGTGAAATACATTGTCATTTGTTTCCATCAATCTTACCAGATGGCACCAATGGCCTAAGCACTCATTTGAGAGAGGCATAGATTGCTGCTGAGGAGGAAGTAGTACATCCTACTGCTGAGGAGGTGATACCTAAAGATAAAATTGTTGTTAAGGAGGAAGTGCTACCTCCTATTATGAAGGAGGAATTGGTACCTCCTATTATTAAGGAGGAAGTGATTCATAAAGCCGAGATCGATATTAAAGAGGAATTGGCACCAGGAGTTCCAGTAACCCAGCTCCTATAGTGGATCTTTATCACCTAAACCCTGCTTATGTGCAGTATCTGAGGGACTGGTATCTGCCCCAACATAGAGCGTAGAGTTATATGATATGACTTTTGCCCAGATTTGTCTCTGGTAGACTTATTTTTGAATTAGACTTTCGCCCAAATTTATCTCTGGTAGACTTATTTTTTTGGATATTGTTGTCTTATTTTTGGACAAGACTTTTAGTTATTATCTAGACTAGGATGTTTTTGGATGTTATTATCTAGATTTGGTTATTATCTAGAAATTAAACGGAAGGTTGCTCGAGGTCTAATTTTTATAAACTTTGATTTATTAAATGCATGCAGATTTAGTTTAGAATATGTATTATATTTCTTGTATCTGCATATTTTTTTATCATATGTTATTATCAAGTATGGCAGCACGAAGAGGATCGTACCTCGGTCAGTCCCGAGGTAGAGGAGCACCCTGTCTAGGTAGAAGCTCCACCCGGGGACGGAGTGCTCCTCTGTTTTCAAATGATGGTTCTGGACCCTCGTCTCTGAGTACTCTATTGTACTGACCAGTAACATCTCCGACTGCGTTGACGGCATATAGCAATACTCCTGGGATGTGCAGTTCCAGGCATGAGACTACTCCCACGTCCATCGTTCCTCCTACAGAAAATACTATGGAGACAAAGGAGAAGATGGTCGAGGTCGACCCTATCTGTCTCCATTTCAAAGCGATCCTCCATGCGCACCTCTGGATGAGACATGGATGGTGATTTGGGCCGACGGGCCTACAAAATAAGTTAATTAGTTAACATTAATTTATACATATATCTATATATTCATGAATATAATTGTAGTTGTATAAGTATCGCCCCTCGTTGGTATAGAGGGAACTAGGCTGTTTCTGAGGTCTAACTACGATAGCTCTTGGATCAACTACTCGGATGCCTCGGACGAGAGGAAGGCATTCTAGTTTGCCCACTTTAAGGTAATTAAAGTATATTGCTTTTAATATTAATAATTTTTTATGCATATTATATAACTTACTATTTTACTTCTTATAGAAAATATATTTTTATCCACCACAACTAGGTGAGCAGATCAAGAAGCAATTTCCTGCCGTTATCGTCAAGTTGATCTGTGATACGATCGACGACCAGAAGGCTCATTAGCGCTCCGAAAAAACCGATTTAAGCTTGGATCACGCCGAGTAGTGGACTACGATGAAAGCTAGATTCGACGACCCCAGGTACAAGAAAAGGTCAAAGAAGGCAAAGTTGGCTAATGTTGGCCCATTGGTCATGATCACACCTAATTTTGATATTCATCATCAACTATGGTCGATACGCAAAATATACATATTGTACAGTTTTACAGGTTTCAAGACTGCACCTACTACTGCCACAAGCTATAATAGTCTCGTCGTCATCAAGAATCTAATGTAATAGAATCAAGATCAAGCTTTTACATATTTCTTCTATATTTTTACTTTTATTGAGTCTAGAAAAAATATGCAAGGTTGATCAGGATCGGTACTGGCTAAGCTATTTCTCTGTCCACAAATATATGGCCTTCATATCCACAAACTTCTATCCAAAAGTACACATTCTAAAAAACCTAAAATCTAACTAAAATGGCCCAAACAGTTCTGTCATGACCCTGACAGAACTCGGCCCGAGTTCGGTCAGGTTAATTTGAACATAATTTTAAATTTTCTCCAAATCTACATTCAATGTTCGAATACGAGATTTCTGCATCCGAACTCTACTCAAACTCTGCCCGAATTCGATCTTCAAAAATACTTTAAATAGAGAAGAACTTTCATATTTCCAAATAACTCATTCATTCATTCCTTCTCTGCACTATTCATTTCTAAGAGTTTTCTATGAGCTACAATTTCAAATCAAGCATATACTACTCTTCTATTTAATCTAGAGTTTTGTGTTGAAGAGTTATATCGGAGGCTGCATTTAGAAAATGTTCCAGTTTTTAAATTGTCCTCTAGATTCGGTCGTACACTCATCGCCAGGCATGGTGTTGTGAAGTCGATCGTGTACTTATCGCCAAGCACGGTATTATAAAAGTTGCAAATACTCAGTTAAAGCTTGTGCCATAGTAGATTAACATCGAGCAGGAGTACTCGAGATTGGACAAGTCCTTTCAGAGGAAAACGAGTATATATCACTGTGTCACTGAGTTTGATCTTCTTAAATCTTACTTTACTGCATGTTATTTACTGTTGTGGACACACACAAAAAGAAGAAGAAATGTTGTCTTTTTATTGCGCAAGGCACCACAAATCGAGTACGTCTGAGAGATCCTGCACTGAGGATCCTCGAGTAAAAAAAAGAATTACGGGGAATGGGACGATAGAGATCGAGAGGCAGTTGCTCCTTTACTCCGTTGACACTCCGATTACAAAAGTAGGAGAAAACTTAAGAAAATTGCTAACTCTCGGCTCACTAGCAAGAAGTGCAGCAATTTGGATCTTGAAATGCTCTCCGTTCTGTATTTTGAAGGGGGATGAGACCCCTTTTTATAGTCGTTCTTGAGCTGGAATGATGTTATGCACCCACATGAGGAAACACACTGGTTTTCATGTGGACGCATGGTCCTGCTTTGGGCGCATAGGATTGTAGGCACATGCAGACTGCGTGGTCGTGGGTTAATCGTGGTGCTGACGTGGTCGTATGCTTCGGTGCACGACTGCTCGTGGAGACTGACGTGGCCGTATGCTTCGGTGCATGTTTTGATTGTAGATTTGACCGAGTCAGGGGATGTTCTGGCTTGGCCATATAGCCTGAAATAGGGCTATACGCCCCCTTCCGGAGGAGCTTGTCTTGGGCGCATAGGCATATGTCTTCACTGGAAGCTTGGACGCATATGACCTTGCTGAAAGCTTTGGGCGCATAAGGCTCATTGGTGACTTGGGCGCATATGTCCAGTCTGCTAAAATTTTCATGCTTCTACAAGACCCCCTTCAAAGTTTTCGATACTTGAACGAGTTCGTAATACTTTAAAAGAAGCATGGACCATCTTCTCGTGATGTAGTGGGCGCATAGCACGGATCTCTCTTTGCACGCATAGAGTTTGGCCAACCTGTCAGAGAGATAGCTGTTGAGATCTTCCTTGAAAATCTGAACTGACAGATTCATCAGGGTAGAATTTGAAGAGGTCCATCCTTCATGCGTTGTCCATGTTAGCAAATGGCTGTCGCATAGTATGCAAGAGGCTGAGTCTTCACGTGGGCGCATAAGCTATGGTGGGCGCATAGTGCGTAATGGGCGCATAGGCTCATAGGAATAGTAGGCGCATAGGGAACGACCCATGCCTATAAATAGGCTTTGAAAGAGAGTGAAAGTTTATTATTCTTATTTCTCATAGAACTTTCAAAAGACTCTTCACCTCATTTCTTTACGAACCATGTCTCCCAAGGTCGCTAAGGAATCTGCAAAGGGCAAGGGGGCTACACCGAGTGGTTCTCCTCCTGCGGCAGTGTCCTCACCAGTCCAGGACCCGATTCTGGGTGGGGCAACATCTAAAAAACAAAGTCTCGAGCGTTAATTTGCGACCCTCAGACTTTTCTTCTGCCTGGGCGCATGTGCCTAAGGCAACATGCTTCTGTGAGCATTCTTATGTGCCCACAGAAGCATGCGCCAACACAGTGGTGTGCTTATGCGCCCACATGTTGCTATGTTATAAGCCCACATGCTGCTGCATGTCTATACGCCCACATACTGCTGTACGTTATGCGCCCACATGTTGTTTTGGGTACATGACCCTTTGGGCGCATAAGATTCCTTCAGCACTTAGTTTTTTCTACGGATTCTGAGTCTGACTTTATCTTATGTCCTTGCAGTTAATATGTTTGTCCCAGAACTTGATGGAATCCCTTTTGGCTCTGCTTATCAAGTCCTCGGTACCAGCCTCATAACTAATATGATCAGCAAGGTTCAAGCCACAATCATTCAAAACTAGCCTACGGAACGGATATTCGCCATAGTTGAACATGATAAGACCTTCTTGAAGCAGATGATTAACGATGAGAAGTTCTCGCTTGGAAGGGCACGTCGTTTCAAGTAGTCGTACTTCCTGTTCGATGACCGTGTGGGGTTCGAAGATGGCGTGATCACTCTGTAATTTATTTAAACGTCCATATTTTCATCAACATATATATATCTTGATTCCATATCCTTATTTACATATTTGATCCCGAATTCTCAATAAAATTTAATTATCATGTTTAAGCTCGAATCCTTCATCTTGATTTTACTTGTATCATTTTGACCAAACTTTTTCTCTATCAAAATAAATCTTATTACATCTCCCAACCTTGTATTATTTACAAACCTTCTATCTCTGATTTCTGATTTGTAATCTTTTGCACCCTTCAATTCATACGATTGCCATCCTTAATTAGTCACACCTTAAGTCCATTTTTTTGTTTTGGTCGTCCTTTATATATCTTCTGATTCATCATGCATCTTCCTATTGTGCATCTCCCAGCTTATCATTTAACAACCTCTAATCTACAATGTCAATTTGCTTGGTATTCACATCATTAATTATTCCTTCCTTTATTCAAATCACAAGTGTTCATGTTTATCTCATCTTTATCCCAAAACTCATGTACTCCATAAATCCTTGCTATAAATAATTCCAGATTTAAACCATCAGACACGAACGGATTCTAGGCATGATCTCAAGGTACAATGATAAAATATAGGCATGATCAGAATTATCTACATATGATCTGAGATAAAGTTGGAATATTGTTGTGATCAAAATCATTTTAGACACGAGAAAAAATCTTGGTATGATTAACATATAATCATAAAATAGGAAAAAATCAAATGAGGTCTCATGAAACAGAAAAAGACAAGAAAGATATGAACGTGAACAGTTTATTGAGAATAAAGAAAGTAATGGAATCTTCTGGGATGAGTGACTAAAAATTTCAAATCAAATTGGAATGGGGTATAAGGGTTTGAGACTCAAGAAAAATCAACAAATTGTATGATAGTAGGATAGCGAGGGTGATTAGAATATCAATGATAGGAACGTAATCGGGTAAGATATTTATGAAAATGGATACAACTGCTAGAAATACAAATCTTCTAATCGGACAAAAGTCAGAATAATTTGATGATGCCAAAAAGACAACCATGGTATGGATATAGTCTTAATACTATTCGGAAACCAAATATATCCGAAGTCACTTTGCCTCAAATTCATGCCTCACCAGGGTGCACCTGAATGCAGTGAATTTTTTTGGCTCCATAACTTGAATAATGATTAGGTTACTGAGTAGTCTATAAACTTTATCCATTTCATGGATGAACAACATATGGGACAAATATGACGCATTTAGGATATAGTTTCAATAATATCCGAAAACCTATGAACACCTGAAATCACTTCAACTTAGAGTCTATGCCTCGCTAGTGCGCAACTAGCTTCACTAAACTCGCAGTTTTAATAAATCAGGTAAATGGCTGCAACACATATTTGCAAAGCCATATTTGGTCATTGAATATTTTCTCAACTTTGTCCATAGAAATTTTAAAGGGATAGTTCAACAATTCAAAAGTTTTCCAATGACTAAAGGAAGCTCAATAATAGAATGGAATCAATTTTTTGACCGTTCCTGCTTCATGATACTCAAGCATTGAGTTTAGAAGCTTTCTTTGCCTTGAATTGATCAAGAAGTTACCTAATGATAATAAGATTTCAAGTTGAGTGGAGGAAGTCAAGAAATGAAAATATTCCCAGCAGAACACTTCAAGAATACAAATCTTTACCAAAATTATTTTAAAAAATAATTCCTTAAGACCAATAAAAGTTCGAGAATTTGCTGCGTGAGTTGAGCTAAATAGCTAATCCATTGGTTCAAAGAAAGTCAAGTTGAAATGGTTTAATAAAACCAACAAAGGAATAACTTAGGAATATTAGTTATTATCTGAAAGGTTTAGGTACAAACATAAACAAGATAACTTACGAAACTATAAGCAAGCAAAAATAGATATCATAGATAGAGAATTTCGGCCCTATGTTGTAACAGGGTGAGTATAATCTAGGTGTTCTAGTTGTTTCTAGAGTCTGTTTTCTTAAAGTCTCATCTAAACCTAGGTCAAGTTACAGAACTGTATGTTGGTCTAGACTGAGTGGACTAGACCAATTTACATAATTGGACCTGCATGGGCCACCACTAAAAATATGTCATGACCCGATCCAAATATAATGGGTCCAGTCGGATCATGCCCAGCCTGCACCGTTGTGAGACGGCGGCAGTAAGCTATATCAAGCAGTCAACACAAGCAGTACAAATGTCTAAACGAAAAAGAAAATATTTTATTAAACATTCTGAAGTACAACTAAAGTCGAAATGAAAATGAAGACAAAGCAAAAGTATTCAACATCACAAAGGTTTGTTTATTACAACTTTAGGAAAAGTGAACTAATCAGAAAGGGGTGCAACTAGGACACATGGTTCCTCTGCCCTGGTTCAGCTAAGTCCTCCCAAGTCGGGCCCATAATAGGAAGTGTAAGCCAGCTCATCATCGTCGCAGTCACCTAAAAATGTTATCTCCAGTAAGGAGGGAGCAAGACACACAAATCCATTCCATCATTTTATTCAATAATTAAAAGACGAGACAAGAAGCAGTTTGTAATAGAAATATGATTTTCTAAATAATAATAATAAAACAGTTATGCAGTAAAAACTCTGAAAAATGGAATGATGCAATCTAGCTACAGTAGTATTTAGAGCGCGTAACAGCCTGTGGTCGGCTAGGATTGGAGGCAGTAAGTGTTTTAATGAACACGGTCCGGCTTCGACCCAAGTGAGTTGGGCTTCCGCTATCCATAGTGATTCAGTAAGGGGCTTTGACCACAGGTGTTAACGTTACTCCCCCAATCCCCAAGTCAATGATTCAGTAAGCAATCGAGTCAATGATTCAGTAAGCAGTCAAGTCAATGATTCAGTAAATCGGTCGATATGATCCGAGTAGGATCCCGTGAGTCAGGTGTCGATATAGTAACTTTATCATGCAATGGAATTAATTACCAATTAAAACATGAGTTTAGATAAGCATGACTTGCCTTTGTTCTCCGAATGATGTAGACGGGAGCACAACACGGATCTGATGTAAGTTCTGAATCCTACATTAATAATAATCTGTCCTTAGAACTTATTCCAAAGATTGGCTAATAAAGCCACTAAATCCAAACTACGTTAATTATAAACATTGACATTTTATTAGAGAAAATAATAATTTAATTATGTAATATTTTGGTAAAACTATTTTATTAGTATTTTAAAAATATGGCAGAAAATAATATATTTTGGAATATATTCAAAATAGTAGTAGTTTTTATAGTGATTTATTTTAATAGAAAATATCGCGTAAACTCGGAATATTCAAAATCTAATTTAATATTTTCTAAATAAACTTTACAAAATATTTTACTAATACTATTTTTTTAGTAAAGAATACTCATTTTTAATAATAAAAATACGTAAAACATTATTGTAGTAAAAATTACGATATTATTAGAAAATATGTTATTATCTCTAGTTTTTCATTTTCATAAACTTTATTAACAGAAATAATGGTTAAAATACGAAAATCAACATTTTTACCTAAAAACATAAATATATAGTTTTGGCCTAAAAAATACCATTTCCTATATTAACATATATTTGGCTATATAATTAATATTTTGGGACTAAGTTTTATTATTTAATAATAATAATTATGAAATTATGGCAAAAGTGATATAATCGTTGAAATAACGTTAATTCAATGTTATTCATAATTAAACATAAATGATAACTCTAAATTCCATTAAGCTAACTAATTAAGATTAACCATCTAATTAAACGCTAACAAAATTATTATCGAATCTAAAATAGGAAACTACTAAACTGGCTATCCCGGAACAGAAATGGTTTTGTGAATTAACAAAAGGTTGCAGGGTTTACCTAAGGCTGTGATGGAGCACCGAGGGGATGCCTCGGACTCGAACGCATGCGGGCACTGGAACGGACACGGACACGTGCACGCGGACGGCACGGAGACGTGCGCGGGAAGGGCTGGCGGCACGGGTTCTGGCGCAGGGCGCTGTCGCAGGAGCGACACGGGGACGAGCTCGAAAGGTAGAAGAGAGAGGTCTAGATTCAGAGAGGACAACGAAACGAACGCGACGGTGGTCTCGGATTTGGATTTGGTGGAGGGAGGAGGAAGTTATGGAGTTTTTGGTGAAGAATGGAGTTGTGAAGGTTCTATGTTGTTTCTGATGAGGAAGAAAGATTTCTGAGTATTATTACGTGAAGGAGAGGAATAGGGGTGAGTGGCGGGTAAAGTGGATCGTGGGAAGACTAGGGCACGAGTTAACATTAGTTAAGTCAAATGGGTTTGGGTTCGGGTTGGGTTGGTAACGGGTTTGGGCCTAAGTTACATATTAATTAAATACACAAAAATATGGGTCTTACAATCCCAGATGACATGATTATAGAGGTTCATACCCAGTTATGGAATCTACCGTTTATCGTAGACTTTCTTACTAACGTGGCGAGGATTCTAAGTATCATGATTTTGGACAGACGCGTATGATTATCAGATTGTATCTTGATAAGGGTCATAACATTTCAGCTCTATCATTTCACTTCTGTTATTATAGATTCTGCCATCCTCAATTAGCTTAGAAATAGGGATACTTTCGGTTCTTTAGTCCAGATCCTTGTAGATTCTTACTTTATTATAGGTTCTTCATAGTTTGATGGCTTAATGATTTGCAATTGGTCTGTGTCCTTGAATAATTGTGTTAATAGTTTAGAGTATGGTTAGGAAGTATTATATATGATTGTTGATAATTAAATATAGATGAGGAACCCCAGGGTGATTAATAAGTATTATGGTAGGAGTTGTCCTAGATGCCAGAATAGGAGGTGTACCCTAGTAGCATGAGTCGAAGTATCTCATGTGTTATAGAAGTTTATGCACCAATAGTTTAGTGACTAGTTGGAGGAGAGACATGAGCTACCTAGTATAGGGGTACCATCCAAGTATCTTATAGAGGAGTTAGTGCCTTGTGTAGACGGTATCAAGACTTGGGTAGACACCCTAGAGAGAGTATCCTAGATAGACGAATGTTCTCAAAACCTAGAGAGAGTATCCTAGAGAGAGTATCAAGACTTAGGCCATTGACCATTCCCGCTTTTATTTATGGTTATCATATGCACATTGCCATGACTTTTAATTTAGGAGCAGAAGACTAGTTGTTTTCTCAAACCAACTTCATATGCATGATCTAGACAAGATACCCTACGCCCATGACCTTCGTATCCCACTCAGGCACACCATTTTGTGCTTTATTTTATCGTATGAATTTCCTGACACAAGGCCCAATCTTGATTCACCCCACGAAGTCACTTTTATTTTCGACTCAAATTGGGGGCACCATTTCGACCCAAACTTGTTGACCCAAAATATGGACACGACCCACATTAAGCCTACTACCCACATGACACTTGTGTCCCATTTAACTGAGCCCCATATGCTACTTATTTACCCCCATTCATTTGAAGAAGACAATAGAAGGCAGTATCCCATAAGTGTAGTATAGTATCCTGGATAGAGTGTGCCAGTAAGTTGAGATCTTTACGGATCATAAGAGCTTGAAGTACGTGTTCAACCAGAAGGAATTGAATATGAGACAGAGGAGGTGGCTTGAACTGATGAAGTTCTTCGATATCTAGTTACAGTACCATCCAGGAAAGGCCAACGTGGTTGCAGATGCCTTGAGCAGGTATCCAGTCGCTATGTATTTGGCTACAGATCGTCATCTATTGGCTGTTCTAGAAAGGTTGGATATCGAGATGATCATTCTGAGTATGGAGATTTATATATGGGGTTTACATATTCAGTCTACGTTGATAGACAGGATCAGATCAATACAGTTTGAGGATATAGCCCTGAGGAGCATCAGGGAGCAGGTGTAAGCATGATTGCTAAACGATTTCTTTATAGCCTAAGATGGGTCGTTGAGGCACAGTACTAGATTGTGTGTTTCAGGTGGAGAGCTTTGGGAGAAGGTTATTCAGGAAGCGCATCGTTCTCAGTACTCTATGCATTCTGGAACCAACAAGATGTACAGAGACTTGAGAGAGCACGTATGGTGGTATGGCATGAATCGAGAGGTAGCTCAGTTGTATCTCGATGCTTGGTATGCCAGCATGTGAAAGCCGAGAGACAGAGGCCAGTTGGGTTGCTACATCCACTACCCATTCCAGAGTGGAAGTGGAAGCACCTCACTATGGATTTTGTGTCTAGACTTCCACGATCTTCAGAAAGAAAAGACGTGATTTGGGTCATCGTTGATAGATTGACCAAATCGGCCCACTTTTTGCCTTTCATGGTGGGACTATCTACAGAGAAGCTGGCAGAGATGTATGTGCGGCAGATAGTCAGATTATACGGAGTTTCGGTGAGCATAGTCTCAGATCGGGATAGTCGTTTCACTTTTCACTTCTGGAGGAGTTTGCATACTAGCTTGGGCATCCAGCTCAAGTTCAGTACCGCGTATCACCCCAGATGGACGTACAGTCATAGAGGACCATCCAGACACTCGAGGATATGTTTCGCACTTGTGTGTTAGATTTTAGGGGATCTTGGGAGGACCATCTTTACCTGGAAGAGTTTGCTTACAACAACAGCTATCAGGCTAGTATAGAGATGTCGCCATTCGAGGCTTTATACAGACGGAGATGTCGTACTCCTTTGTCATGGAACGATGTCGGTGAGTGAGTTTTGCTTGGCCCAGAGATGATAGTAGATGGAGTAAAAAATGTTAAGTTAATCAGGGATAGACTTCGGGTGGCTTAAGATAGACAACGGCATTAGGCTGATAGCCACCGGAGACCATTAGAGTTTGAGGTTAGTATCAGTTTTTCTATTTGTGCTTGCTTGTAATTGTTTGCTTTAGGACCTTGTATTGAGTCTTATCTTGTGTCTAGATTGGAGACATGGTGTTCCTGAGGATTTCTCCGATATGGGGCACGATTCGTTTTGGCTGAGGCGGAAAGCTTAGTCTGCTCTTCATCGGACCTTTCACCATTCTTGGAAGGGTCGGTGCAGTGGACTATCGACTAGACTTGCTGCCTACGCTCGAAGGAGTTCATAACGTGTTACATGTGTCGAAGTTGAGGCGGTACATGGCAGACCCTAGTCACGTATTGGATCACTTCGAGTTAGAGGTGGGGCCTACTCTCCGCTATCCAGAGCAGCCTGTGGAGATTCTGGATCGTCGGGAGAAGGTGCTCCGGAACCAAGTTATTCCTTTGGCTCATGTCGCACGGAGGCATCACTCTCCAGGTGAGTCTACATAGGAGAGAGAGGACGAGATGCGAGAGCGTTACCCTTATCTCTTTGAACCTTGAGGTATTTTTTTCTTTTTGTTCTTGCTAGTGTTATTGTGCTAGTTTGCTCTAATTTCGAGGACGAAATGTTTTTTAGGAGGGTAGATTTGCCACTCCCATTTTCCTCAATAGGGCTAATATATTCATTTATATTATTTTAATATTATTTAAATTATTAATGTTAGTGTTTTTACATTATTAGTTAAATAGGTATTTTGTTGATATATATATATATATATATATATATATATATATATATATTTATATATATATATATATATATATATATATATATATATATTTTTGTTGATATATATATATATATTTGTTGATATATATATATATATATATATATTTTTTTTGTTGATATATATATATATATATATATATATATATATATATATATATATATATATAAATATATATATATATATATATATATATATATATATATATATATATATATATATAATGGCTCTCCCTCTTCCTCTTCCTCCTGCGGAGCTCTCCCGTCTCCCTTGGCCGGCCTAGGCCGGCCACCCCTCTCCCTCTCTCTTCTGTTCCTCGCGGCCCCCCCAATGGTTTCCCCCTGGCCCCCGGAGACGCAAGACTGGCTTCGTCTCCTCCTTCCCGCCGCCCTTCGGTCAAGTCCCTCTCCTCCTTTCCCTCCGAACTCCCCAGCGGCGCCGGTCGTCCCTTCGGTCGCGCAGCCCGGAGCTCGCCTCCCCGCTCTGGTGCGTCGGGGCGGACCCCTCAGTCCCGTGCAGTGCTCGCCCGCCGTCTTCCCGCCCCCCTCTGATCCGGCCGTCGGCGTGGCCGACTCCGGCCACCTCCCGCTTCCCCACCCAGTTCCCGCCCTATCCCTCCGTTCGAACTCCCCTTTCCCCCCCTTGGAAGGCGTGAACTGCAGCTCAGCAGGCCTCGGGCCCACCGCCCCCTGTCCTTCGGGGCATCTGCTAGTGGCGCGCGCCCCGAGGTCCTCCTCGAGCACGCTGTCTGCTTGGAGACCGACCCTGCCGAGCTGTCTCCGGATATTGTGCAGCTCTTGGCGTATCCAGCTGTTGCGCAGCTCATGTCGCTCTTCACTCAGCAACTGCGGACTGTGCTTGCCCAGAGTGGGCCAACCCCCCTTGCGCAGTCCTCCCCCCACACCCCTCCTGCGTATACCAGCCCCCTTCCTCCTGCGCAATCGATCAACCTCCCCCCTCCAGTTCGTCCCTCCCCCCACCACCCGTCACCCATCCACCCTCCCTCCTTCCCCCTCCTCTCCTACCCTTCGTGCCCCCCTCCTTTTACCCTCCCCAGCGCTCTGTTCACTCGCCACCCCCCCTTGCGCAGCCATCCCTCCACCCCTGCGCAGCTCCTCCCCCGCCCTCCCATGTCCTCCACCCCCTTCTTGCGGCTCTCCCGTGGGCGCTCGCTTGTCCCCGGCAACTCCCAGGTCCGGCGCTTCTGCGCTAGCCGCATCAAAGTTTCCTCTTCACCCCGCGACTACCCCCCGGGCGCCCCATCTGCGACGGAGGCTTCTGCGGCGCGCCCTATACCCGGCGCCGGCGCGGCCCCTCCCTCTGGCCCGAGCGGCGCATCGCCCTCCATTGCCCCACAATTCCCCCTTTCAGGCAGGCCTCCCCAGGCTCCCACCGCTTCCCCCATCCTTAGCGTTGGGGTTGCACCATCCCAGAGTGGCTCCCCATCCGGCCGTCCCGGCTCTGTGGGACTCTCCAACCCCGGGCCGTCTCAGCCTTCCTATGCCGCCATGTTACGCCCGGACCTCTCCCCCCCGAAGGTCACTATTCTTCCAGACGTTGATCTGCAGGACATTGATTATCCTCATGAGTCCCCAGCTCCAGTCATCCCCTTTTCCGAAGTGGAAGTATCCTCGCTGTCAGCGGCCTTTCCTCATACCTTCATTCTGAAATTCTCGTCGGGGTGCCCAAAACTTGCCAAGGTTCAGGAAGCTATTGCCAAGTGGAACCTAGCGTCTGACTATCGGGTGGCCCCCCTTGACCCCAGGCACATCCTCCTCCACCTATCTTCGGATCGCGATCATAGGACCGTGTGGTCCAAGGGCACAGCCAAAATCGAATCTCACCACATGAAGATCATTAAGTGGACACCAGAATTCAACACCAAAGAAGATTCAGCCACTGTGGCAGCGTGGGTCACCCTCCCCAATCTTTCCCTCATATGCTTTGTCCCAGCGGTGCTAAGACACATTGCCAACTCTTTCGGGACGTACGTGGCCACGGCACCCGAGACCAGCAACCTCACCAAAGCCCACTACGCCAAACTCTGTGTTGAACTAGATCTCACTTCAGAACCACCTAACTTCATTACTATCGAGCTGGGCAACCACACCCACACCCAACAAATCCTCTACGACAACCACATACTATTTTGCAACCACTGCCATTTAAGAGGCCACCTTCCGAAGTTTTGCCACCGCCTGCACCCGGAGCTCAAAAAGAAGTCATCCAGGAAAGACAACGACCTTCCGGGTGGAAGATCTCCCAAGTCACCAATCTTACCTCTCCCGAATTCCCATATAAGATTCGAATCCAGCTCCAACGAGCCAGCCTCCAGCGATCCTCCGAGCAGAGCTCTGATCCCTTACACTCCCCAACACATAGCTACCTCCAACCAATTCGCCATTCTCGACTCAGAGGATCCGAAGCCGGCCACCACCACCGATGGCTCTAGGCTTCCCGAGCTATCACCACCCTCACCTAACTCCTCGAGTACGAAGAAGAGTACCGCCGCGAGCGGCGCAGAGCAACGGACTTCCCCCAGTGGTCTGGAGGCAGAACCCACGACCTCTCCTCCAATCAACGCAGCTCCACATTCCCCCAGCGGGAACCCAGTCGAAAACGTTCTAGCCCTCCTTGGTCCCGACCAAGCAAAGAGAGGCAAGCAAGTCCTAGCCGCAGGAGTCCCTCTTCAGTAGTTGTTGACCGAGAAAGCTCTCGACTCCCTGGCCATTCCGCCGGAGGACCCCGTTGTCGACTCAGCTGGAGACCTAATAGGCCCCTCCTCAAGTCTGAACGAACACCACAACTGCAATCCCCCAACAACATCAAGTACGGTAGTGCCGAACTCCCAACGGAGCAAGGAAGGCGCAGACAAGACCGTCACTATCCTATCCAGATCCGCCGCAAGGAGGAACAAAAAATCCTCCCACAATTCCATAAATGCTTAACATCCTATCTTGGAATGTTCGAGGCCTGGCTAACAAACCGACACTAAGGAGAATTTCTAGCCTTCGGAAAATTCACAAAGTTGACATCTTCATCATCATCGAACCCAAAATCCTCCCCAAACGACTTAAATCTACCCAAATGGCCCTGGGCCTACCCATAGCGATTGCCGGCAGGCACAATATTTGGATTTTAGCCTCGAAGGATGTCAAACTCGACATCGTCCAGGACTCCCAACAAGCCCTGTCTTGCTGGGTCACTCATCCCACTCTTCCGGAGCGAGTCATTCTTTCAGCAGTTCACGGCAGCTGTGTCATCGCCGAACGCAAAAGCCTTTGGAACGAGCTTCTCGACATCCACCACCACAACACCAACACCCCCTGGCTTTGCATAGAGGACTTCAATGCCATCACCCGCAGAGACGAGAAGATCGAAGGTCGTCCCACACCCCTATCAGCCATGCAAGACTTCAACGACTTCAAATTCAACGCTCATCTTACTCCTCTCCAGTTCAAAGGAAGCGAATTCACCTGGTGTAATATGCAGGACGGCGATCGCCGTCAAT
This sequence comes from Iris pallida, assembly GCA_029216955.1. Classification (NCBI taxonomy): domain Eukaryota; kingdom Viridiplantae; phylum Streptophyta; class Magnoliopsida; order Asparagales; family Iridaceae; genus Iris; species Iris pallida. The sequence continues at coordinate 1,457,482 of JANAVB010031220.1, forward strand.
ATTCCCGTCTGGACAGAGCCCTCACCAACGCGCGCTGGCACGGAATGAGGCTCAGCTCCACCCTATCCCACCTCAACTCTGCAGAATCCGACCACGCCCCTATTCTGGTGGAGACCAATAACAACATCCACATTCACAAAAAGAAGTTCCAATTCCTTGATTTCTGGACTGAACACCCGCAGTTCTTGAGCATCGTTGCTGAAGCCTGGAACAGCCAGGAATCCTCCAACCCACTCATTCGGGTTTGTAACAAGCTCAAAGCCACTAGGAAAGCCCTTTCCAATTGGAGCAAACAAGCCTTTGGGGACATTTTCCAAGCGATCCGCATCGCCGAGGACGACGTCGCCCGAGCAGAAGCTAAACTTCTAACCGACCGGTCCCCCGCGGCTAGAAGTGCCCTGAACCTTACCAAGGCCATGCTCAAATTCAGACTCAAAGTTGAAACCGACTTCTGGAAACAGAAAGCCAGGCTGAAATGGGACAGCGACGGGGACAAAAACTCTAAATACTTCCACGCCTGCGTCAATGGCAAAAGAAACAAACTATCGATTCACCATATATCAGACGAGCACGACATCATCAGAACTGACCATAAAGGTATCCAAGAGGCGGCCGCCGATTACTATGCTAAGTTATTCTCTAAGGAAACGGTCCACAAAGACTCATCATTCCTCGACCAAATCCCCACCATCATCGACGACTCCGACAATGCTTTGTTGGATCGCCCCCTGTCCGAACAAGAACATAAGGACGCGGTGTGGGCATTGAACGAGCACAGCGCCCCCAGCCCTGACAGATTTACTGGTGTCCTCTTTCGTTCCTGCTGGGAGATTATCAAGTGGGATATCACCGACGCGGTCATTGCTTTCCTTGAAGGAGCCCACTACCCCAAAGCCATCTCCAGCGCCAACCTCGTCCTCATCCCAAAAAAAGACAACCCCAACTCATTCCGTGACTTCCGACCAATTAGTCTTTGCACCTTCACCAACAAAATTATATCCAAGATCATTGCCACTAGAATGACAGACATTCTCCCCAAAATCATCTCGAAGGAGCAAAGCGGTTTCGTTCGAGGAAGGAACATCCAAGACAACATCATGCTGGCCCAAGAGCTTATCACCTGCATGAAGTTTTCTGTTCGGGAGGCAACATCGCTATCAAAATTGACATGGAGAAAGCCTACGATAGACTCGATTGGCAATTCATGATATGGGTCTTCAGAGCTTTCAAATTTTCGGAGAATTGGACCAACATCGTGTGGAGATCCGTCAGTAACTCATGGTTCTCCACTGTCATCAACGGCCAATCCGAGGGCTTTTTCAAATCTAGCCGCGGTGTCAGACAAGGCGATCCTCTATCATCCTCGATCTTCATCATCGCAGCCGACGTCCTAAGCAGAAACCTCAACAACATGCCCAAAACCTCGAATTTTCAGCAATATCACACCGCCAGTGGATGCCCCACCATCACCCACCTGGCATTCGCCGACGACTTACTGATCTTCTCTTCAGGGGATGTCAGAACGATAGAAGTAGTTCACAACACCCTGATGCGGTACTCCACATGCTCTGGCCACTAAATCAACCATTCCAAGAGCATCATCTACGCACACCACAGCATCAAAATCGAGAATGCTACCACTCTAACCAACCTCACTACCTTCTCGGTGGCCCACCCCCCCTTCAACTACCTCGGCTGCCCTCTGGTGTACGGAAGATCTAACGCCAGCATTTTCGAAAACCTTATCCTCAAAATCAGGAACAAAATCGAAGGTTGGCACAACGCCACCCTATCCCCAGGCGACAAAATTATCCTCATCAATCATGTCCTCAACTCCGTCCCCATCCACACCTTAGCGGCTTGCTCCCCGACCAAGAAGGTCCTTGAGTCGATTGAGCAGATCTTCTGCACATTTTTCTAGGGTCATAATGATGGTCAAGACAAACACCACTGGGCCAGCTGGGATGCCATGGCCACCCCGATTGCGACCGGCGTGCTGGGCTTCACCAAACTCAATGACATCGTCAAAGCCTTCTCCATGAAACTATGGTGGAAATTACGCATGAGTGATAACCTATGGACCAGGTTCATGAAGGCCAGATACTTTAAGCACATCCACCCAGTGATGGCCAGAGCCAATAGCAGATCCTCTGCGGCTTGGCACCGCATTTTACGGGGCCGCGAATTGGCCGAGCCGGCGATTAGGCTCCTTCTGGGGGACGGCAAGGCCAACTTTTTCGTGGAAAGATGGATCGGTGATAGCCTCATCCCGAACACCTCCGGATCTCCCAGCAACAGCAGAATCAAAGACCTGTGGAACCCCACTAATAACGAACGGTATTGGGACCGGATTCGCGATTGGACCAGCAACGAAACGGTCGACAGTATTCGTCAGCAAGGTCTTATCATTGGTCCCAACGCAGACGAGCTGAGATGGTCGCTGGAAGCTTCTGGAGTTTTCTCTGTGCGATCGGCGAGGGCAGCGATCCACGAGAACGGCCAAGAGCACTTCATTACACGATTCTGGCATTCGTGCATCCCCAAGAAATGGTCATTCCTCCTGTGGAGAGTCACGAGAAAGAAATTGTCAACCGATGAGATCCTCAACTCCATCGGCTTTAGCCTGGCGTCTGCTTGTAATTGTTACGACTATCGGCAGACGGAGACTATTGACCACATCTTCCGGGAGGGAAGCCTCCCCGACCAAACCTGGAGCATCCTCAACCGCATCTACAACATCACTACAGGAGACGGGTGCTTTAACGATCTCCTGGCCCTCTGGGGAGTCGCGTCCCACGGCCATCAGATCGTTGCAGCGGCTGCCACCTGGGTAATTTGGAAGAATCGCAACAAAGCGAGATACGAGGGTCACCAATATTCTGCCGAGCAGCTTATTCGGGAAATCAAACGGTAATGCCGCAAAAGGAGCTCACTGTGCTCCCACTGCCCTCCAGCATTCTGGCAACCTCTCTTCAGTTAGTTTCGGCGGGCGCGGCCGCCCCCCTGTCTTTTTATTGGTTTCAGGCTTTCTGCCTTGTAACTCTTCAGGCTTCGGCATTTGAGCCTTGATAAATAAAAGGAGTTTTAGGAAAAAATATATATATATATATAAATATATATATATAAATATATATATATATATATATATATATATATATATATATATATATAAATATATATATAAATATATATATATATATATAAAAAAATATAAATATAAATATATATATATATATATATATATATATATATATATATATATATATTTATATATATATATATATATATATATATATTCAATAAGTTTTTATTATAAAACTTTTAATATATTAAATAAATATGGATACAGAATATTTATTTTTAATTTTAGAAATAATTTTAGAATTGTTTGGTATTTGTTTCATTTTATGATATATATATATATATATATATATATATATATATATATATATATATATATATATATATATTAAAGCAAGATTTTATTGAATGGAAAGCAGGAAACTAGAAGACAGCAGGACACCCAAATTTGAATTTCGAAAGAAATTCGAAAACACAGAAAAGAACAAAAAAAATAGGGGAAACTGTCCCGCTGCACGCGTCCCAAGGGGGGCTCGAGCTAC